>QKWP01001864.1:35755-93421 GCA_003550325.1 Gigaspora rosea | reverse complement strand
TTAATATATATTACATATACGTACTGGTTTTGTTTAAAGCCACACTATTAACTATAAGAACCAATATTCTTGAATTGTATTTATTGTATATTACCTTCCCAAAAAAAGTTAATTAACACTATAGTTATCTATTTTCATGTGCTATTACTAAAGTTGCGATAAAGAAATTGATGAACTATTGGAATTAATAAAACTTATAGAACGGATCGATATTTAACTATACGTGAAAGAATAATTAAATCTAACGATTCTTTTCAAGTTCTTTTTTAATTATAATAGTTTGTTTGAAAGTTCGTTTTGAAAGCATATTAATATATAAGATAACTTAAGTAATAATTGTTAAGCTATATAAAAAAAAATCTAGCGAAAGTTTATAAATTATATAAAAAATAATTTAAGTGAAGGTTTAATAACTTATATAAAAATAATTTAAGTGAAAGTTTAATAAACTATATAAAAAATAATTTAAACGAAGGTTTAAAAAGTTATATAAAAGTATAATTTGAACAAAGGTTTAATAAGTAATTTGAGCAAAGGTTTAATAAACAAAGGTTTAGTAAGTTATATAGAAAAATTACTTAAGTGAAGATTTAACCAATCAAATTACTAGTTTTATTTGGCCGTTTCGGCCAAAAATGAAATTTATATTTTTGGCCTTTTGGCCTCGGCCAATGGCCGCGGCCATTGGCCGGCCAAATAACCAAGTGACATCACTGATTATAGTTAGTTTTTAGTTCATGTATTTTTTTACGTAAACTGCTAATAAAGTAGAGCATGGTTGTAAAGATAAAAAAAAAAAAAATTTAGAAATTTTGTACTGAATTAGGGCTGTTAATTGATCTGGTCCGGACCGACGGTTCTTCAGTCTGTTGTTGTGCGCAGAAATTTTAATTTTCATTTTTCTCTTTGTTTTCTTTATTTGTTAGCATCATGTTATTTTTTTATGTTGGAAAAAGATTAGTGTGGCTTGGGTGG
This sequence comes from Gigaspora rosea, assembly GCA_003550325.1. Classification (NCBI taxonomy): domain Eukaryota; kingdom Fungi; phylum Glomeromycota; class Glomeromycetes; order Diversisporales; family Gigasporaceae; genus Gigaspora; species Gigaspora rosea. The sequence continues at coordinate 92,446 of QKWP01001864.1, read as the reverse complement.
GTGATCGAATCTCCAAACTGAGGATCAAATCTCCCAACAGGAGATCAAATCTCCAATCGGGAGATTGAATCCCCAATCGGGAGATCGAGTCTCCAAACGAGTAATTTGATCTCCAAGCGAGTGATTTGAATCATGAGCCAAAGGAATAAAATTTAGATATGAGGCAAAATTATATAAATAGGTTGGGTTTTGACATAAGAGAGGAGGACAGTTATCACTTACGGTCGATTGCAATTTAGTTGCCGGAGTATAATTCATTGTATGTAACTTGGATATAAAATTATTAATAAAGAAAGCCTTGAACCCCAAATTTATGAATTAACTCCTACCTCACGTTAAACTTTGCATTGCATAAATTCGTTACTTGCTGCACAATCCCGTGATTGCATAACCCATGATACGATTTTCCTCTGCAATAACCAAATTGACCCTAATTTTGTTTACAATCGAAGCTAAACCGGACTAAGTTATTGAAGCTCTCCCACTCGACCGTAACACCGTCCAGGGACTGGGCCGGTCTGGTCCTTTTTAGGACGAACTGAAAGGATCGTTGGTCCAAAATAGTAAATATCAAATAAACTAAATATTTTCTTGATAATACACATTTTTGAAACAACTATAAATATAAAATGTTGTTTTTGGTTAAAATTCAATTACAAACCCCTTAGTTTGTTTAATAAGATTAAACATATAATATATAATAAGAATGGGCTGTTGTTAATGTTAATAAAATAGAGAAATTTATGAATGACAGCAATTGCGTGATCAGTTAATTTACAATTTGCACTGTATTTGTGCAAAATAACGCCTATGGGCATTATTTTGGAACACGAGTTTGAAACAAGTTAATGATTACTTTTGCCGAGGATTATTATGATAAAGCTATAATTTGCATTCGATTAAATTAACTATTAGCTTGCTTCAAACTCGAGTTCCAAAACAACTGAAGACTTACCATCCTAAATTTTATTTTTACAAAATTTTTTTTCCTGCTAGTAGATTTTTTTTTATATACGTATATAGTTTTATGATTCTTATACGTATAAAAATTTTATACTATAACATTTTACCAATTAAATTTTTTTTTTATTTTAACTTGAAATAACCCGACACTAGTGGTATACTTTATTTTTTATTTTTTTTTATTAAATATATTAGGTTCATAAATTTTTACGTGTTTCACAGAAATGTAAACACTAACAATAATATATTTTTTTTACTATGCAAGTANTGAAGCTCTCCCACTCGACCGTAACACCGTCCAGGGACTGGGCCGGTCTGGTCCTTTTTAGGACGAACTGAAAGGATCGTTGGTCCAAAATAGTAAATATCAAATAAACTAAATATTTTCTTGATAATACACATTTTTGAAACAACTATAAATATAAAATGTTGTTTTTGGTTAAAATTCAATTACAAACCCCTTAGTTTGTTTAATAAGATTAAACATATAATATATAATAAGAATGGGCTGTTGTTAATGTTAATAAAATAGAGAAATTTATGAATGACAGCAATGGCATGATCAGTTAATTTACAATTTGCACTGTATTTGTGCAAAATAACGCCTATGGGCATTATTTTGGAACACGAGTTTGAAACAAGTTAATGATTACTTTTGCCGAGGATTATTATGATAAAGCTATAATTTGCATTCGATTAAATTAACTATTAGCTTGCTTCAAACTCGAGTTCCAAAACAACTGAAGACTTACCATCCTAAATTTTATTTTTACAAAATTTTTTTTCCTGCTAGTAGATTTTTTTTTATATACGTATATAGTTTTATGATTCTTATACGTATAAAAATTTTATACTATAACATTTTACCAATTAAATTTTTTTTTTATTTTAACTTGAAATAACCCGACACTAGTGGTATACTTTATTTTTTATTTTTTTTTATTAAATATATTAGGTTCATAAATTTTTACGTGTTTCACAGAAATGTAAACACTAACAATAATATATTTTTTTTACTATGCAAGTAACATCTAATCGTTATGTTAATTTACTTCAATATTTTCATATATTAAGACAATTCTTGCCTTGAATCAGTACAAGATTGAACATTTGGCAAGCACAATTTTGATTATATTATTCAATCAAATTACGAATGTTAAGTAGTTAAAAGTGACAAAATGTCTTTAACTAATTTTAACTACAATGCTCATATTTACAAAGTTAATAAAAATGTTATTTTGCTATATTTGGCCGGAGTGTAGCGACGGACCCTAAGTTTCTATGCGAAGTAATACAAAAATTACCTTCCTGATGTGCTTCAATTGTAAAAATCTTGACAAATTTTACTTTTTTGATATACTTGCATATATATGATGTAAATCTTATCAGAAATGGAATTTGGAAATTTTTTGTCTGTCCCCACGCGTGTCTATATTTGTGCTTTTAATGTTACCAACATATGCATATTTTATGCGTTTGTGTAATATGATGAATATCATATGATAAGCTCCAAACATATAATGCTATGCATTAGCCTAGTAATATACTATATTACTTTCTAATCCATAATTTATTTATAACTAAAATTATCAAATGTATTAATTAATAAATAACTATTGCTCCTCTTATATTATATAAGCAAATATTATAAATTTGAAAAGCTTATTGTAAAAATATTGAAATTCTTTATACTGATAAACTTAATTTCATCGTTATAGCAAAAAAGTATTATATTGATCATTGGTCTGTCCGATCTAGCTCTATTCGGTCCTATTCAGTCCTGGACTACAGTCCAGTCTGACTTTTTAAAAGACTGGCAGTCTTTTGACCAAGCTGGACCGGACGGACTGATTAACAGCCCTATACCGAATTCAGCTGATTTGAAAATTAGTAGGACACGTGATGAAATTTGTGATCATTGATAATTATTATTTTTCGGTAATAAAATTCAATGATTATATCGAAGCGATATACTGGCAGGAAATTATATTATCAAAAACTGCATTTTTATTAGGACATGCAAAGTTAATTTTTCGTTTTACATAACATAGTGTTCCTAAATTCCAATAGGCGGGTCAGTTTTTTTTTATCTACTGTAAATTAATAAGCTTATGTTACACCTATAAGGCCACACGCAAAGTTAATTTTTCAGTTTGCACAACATGAAATTAGAAATTTTTTTTTGGATCTTAATAGCACAATTAGAATTAAAAAAATTTTTTTTTTAAAAAATTGGATTGGCAAGTTATACAAAACGAAAAACTAACTTTGCGTAGCCTTACTGAAATTTAATGTTATTTTGATAAGTATATTACGGCAGAGTGAAACTGAGTGAAATCTGCTATGATCATCGCATTATGGTGAAGTCTGCCTTTATTATAATAAAAAACATAATAAAATGCAGATTTTAACCTACCATAACACAATCTACAAAGTGGATTTCACTGCCTCGAAACCCAGATTTCACCCTGTTCTTTATAATTATCACAAAATTTCATCACGTGTCACAATAATTTTCACATCAAGTTCCAAAATTCGCTAATAATCAATGTCATTGCCGCACATCCAATCAATCAATTATTCATCAATTATAAGGTTAAATTATCTAAATTAGAATTTTCCTCAATCGACATTGTATCTATTTACGTTATAACTAATATAGCATTATGCTCCTTCTTGACGCATCCACTAATTTGTGCAGGTAATATAAACTTCTGGAGAGGAAATAGCCAATCAGAGATGCAAATTTGGACTATTCTGGATCAGCTCGACAAAGAATCCCAACACGCGCAAAAGAAGAAAAATGTTAAAATAAGCAAAAACTAATGTTTAAATCGAACTTGGTGCACTAATTAAAAATGACAAGAATGAAATTTTACATATAGTATATATCATACTAACCCTATAGCCGCTAACATTAGGACCTAACTCTAAATTTTTATCCAACGCATTTAGTTTATTTACAAAATCAGTTTTGTATTATCCACGCAAATAAGTAAAATGTTTCTTGACATGTAATTTTCATAACATAAGCATATTTAGTTGGTGCAATTTCGCTCCCCGCAATTTAGCTGCACCTCTAGTTATTTATATGTAATTAATTGATAATCCTTACTATATATACCTAATAAAAATTAAAAATTCGCTCTGTTCATAAGATTATGAATGGAGAATTTCTATTGGCTAATATATTAAAAAATTAAAATTTCAAAACACCACCTCACTGACCCGGCTGGGATATGAAAACCAATAGTATAAGTTTGTGTGGCCTTATTTCGAATTATTTCAAACACGTTCGAATATTTTCAAACCTATTAAATTAATTTGAAAATTTAGAAACCTCCGAAATAGAGTGGGATGATCAGGAAAATTTGTCAGATAATTCGAAAGAAGCTGAAAACGAACCGCAAGATAATAAATCTAGAGCTCCCAGTTCCTCATCCTCGGATGATAACAGTTCCTCATCCTCGGATGATGATAATGATTCGAAAAGAGAAAAGGATAGTGATTCGAAAAAAGTAACAGATGATGATTCGAAAAAAGAAACAGATAAAAGTGATGAGTAAAAGTTTTTTGTTTTTAGTTTTGTTTTTTTTATACAAATAATGCTGCGTTTTATTTTTTATATATTTTTTTTTAGCTTTTTTTATATATAACATTTAAAATTTTATAATAAAAATATAATACTTTCTTTGAATTTTGGCGTAGAGTTTTTTCTTGTTATAATTTGTTATTTTGTTATATAAATTTAGTAAATTTCGCAAATGCGAAATAAATCAAAATAAATCGAAATAAATTAAATAAAAAAAAATTATTTTAATTGTTATTGCTTTAAATTATCACTATTTCGTAATATTTATTAATTTATAACTGATAATGACTGATTTTTCGAAATAGTTCAAAATAGTTCGATGATGTTCAAATTCTGTACTACTAGATCTTTTGTTTATAAATTAGATCTTCTATTTTGGTTTTTTTTCGCTATTTTGTTTTCATTTCATTTTTTTATTTTCGTTTCGTTTGTTTCGTTCATTTCGTTTTTTTGTTTTCATTTGTTTTTTTCAATTTTTTTATTTATTTATTTATTTTTTAATTTTTTTTAATTTTATTTTTATTTCAGCATTTTACAAGAACACCTTTTCAAGAAAACAAACAATGTTTTGAAACCATGCGCAAGCCAACTCAAACTTCTGACATTTTGCAAGAATGTCTCCAGCAATTTCTAAATTTCCAAGAACACTTTTTTAAAGAAATAAAGAACTTTATTTATTTTTTCATTTGACATAATTTGTTTTTGTATTTTGTTTTTTGTTTTTTTAATTTGTTTTATTAATTTATTTATTCCGGCACTTTGCAAGAAAAGAACCCTTACTTTCTGGCGCTTTGCAAGAAACTAACCCAAACTTTTTCGGCACTTCGCGATTTTTTCAGCACTTCGCGACTTCTTTCGCAATTTTTGAATTTGCAAGAACGCGAACTCTTACTTCAGAGAAATGATGTTTCGCTTTATTTATTTTTTTGTTTCGTGTCTTTTGTTTTTGTTTTTTTGGTTTATTTTTAAAATTTTTTTATTAATTTATTTTTTATTTCGGCACTTTGCGAGAAAAACAAACAACTTTTCGAAACATTGCGCATACCAACTACGACTTCCAACACTTTCAAGAACACACTCCTAGCAATTTCTAAATTTTCAAGAACACTTCTTTAGAGAAATGGGTGCAAGTTTTCGCAAGTTTTCGCATTTATTTTTTCATTTCGTGTTTTTTGTTTTTGTTTTTTTGGTTTATTTTTAAAACTTTTTTATTATTTTATTTCGCACTTTGCGAGAAAAACAAAACTTTTCAAAACATTGCGCATGCCAACTAAGACTTCCGACATTTTCAAGAACACACCCCAGCAATTTCTAAATTTTCAAGAACGCTTTTTTAGAGAATAGGCGCAAGGTTTCACTTCATTTATTTTTTCATTTCGTGTTTTTTGTTTTTGTTTTATTTTTAAAATTTTTTTTTAATTTATTTTATTTCAGCACTTTGCGAGATAATCAAATAATACTCTAAACCTTGCGCATACTGACTACGACTTCTACACTTTCAAGAACGATAGAAAACAAAGAAGCGAAGATAATAGCTAACTGTAAAGTGAGCGAAAATAAGTGTTTAGGGCTAGTTTTTGTATATAGTAATAGAATTATTGCGACGAATTGCGAAATTAGTTTAAAATATTTGTAATAATGTAAAAATAATACGTAATATATAATAAAGAAATGTATATTTTAATAAATATAAAATATAATGTATAATAATAATAAATAAAAAAATATAAAATTTTATATTAAATTGCGAAACCGTGCGAAATATTACGAAACTCTGTAAAAAAGCATGATTATGTGAATATGTATATTGTTTATTTATTTTTTAAAAAATTTTGAAAATTTTGAAAATTTGCAAAATATTGTGAAACAATGTGAAAATATCAAAATATTACCTCCTGCGCGCATTAGTTTATTGATCTGCATGAGTACGCGACCCCTGTAGGGGAGGTAATTTGCATTTTTTTATTTGGTCTATTTCGCAATATTTCGCAATATATTTCGAAATATTTCGAAATAATACCCGTAATATTACCGTAATATAACGCAATATAAGGAACTGGACATGTAGTACAGAGGTCATATGTTACGCATTTTAGCAAAAACCCCTGAAATTTGAAAAGCAAAAAATCAGTTTTTGGCAATTAACTTGGCATCCAGTGGTTCAATTTGAATGAACTTTTTTTTAAAATGAAGCTCTCAGTGAGGCGCATCTAACAAAAAAAAGTTCATTCAATTCTGATTACTGGATCAAAAGTCATTTAAATAAATAGATTTTGTCATTTTCAGCAAATTAGGTCAAAATTGGCCAAAATCCAGTTATGAGAGATGTCTGGGGTCCTGCAATATATTACGTAATATACGTATCAATCGTAAGATTTTCATAATATTACGGGCCGTAATATCTTACGTAAGATTACGTATATATAATTCACTAATGTCATATTCTATTTCAGTAGTAGTCCAAAGCTGAAACAGTTTCTTTTAGATGCTCAAATAAAAATGGAGGAGTGGGATATGCTTCTTTTTGTAGTTTGTGATATGTCAACACTATGTCAACCAGGTGGAACTCGATATTCTATTTGTTGAAACGATTGTTTATATTTAAACCAGTAATATATAAGTATAAATCGCTTTTGGTTGAGTCCAATAAAAATATGTTATTACAAAGTTATGAGACAAAAGAACTATCGTCTAATGAGTGGGAAATGGTAACTAAATTGGTTGAATTGTTGTGACCTTATGAGGTTGTTTCAAAATAGTTGTCCGGTTCTTAGTACCCAACTCTATCACAAGCATAATACGCAATTAACTATATTAAGATGAAAGTTAATTGTGCATTAATATATAATGCTAGTATTCAAAAATTTGGAAAACATCTTTATATATCAATTCAGACTCGATTTTCTGTACCGACAAGATTAATTCAACTTGCCACTTTCTTTAATCCATGAACTAAAGTTATGCAGATCTTTACAAAAGAAGAAAAGAATTATACTATTTCTGAAGCACATGAAGAGTACTGTAAATTAATTTTTTTTTTTAAGGTGAGGCCTTGCTTATATCTTTATTGGGTAATTTATATAAGTAATTACATATAATATGAAAAACTTAAATTGTACAAGGACAAATACATATAAATTACATGCAAGAATAGAAGCTCAGACTAATTTATCTGCGACCTAAACCTACTAGAGTGGTCAAGACTCACCTAGATTTGGATGGTAAAATATTGTTTGTAGGTGTGCTGTATTTGATCCACATTATGGTCCAAATGCTAATTATTTGAAGGGCTTGGCCTATCGGTGGGCAATTGCTAGAGTTAGAGTATAATTAGTCAGGAAGGCCGCAAAAGCAGCTGAATGTATAAGCTCTATGCTGGTGAATACTGTGAATTAATTTATTTTTATGAATCAAACAAATTGTTAAACATGGAACAAATAGATTTTAGTAACAAAATTTGTAGTGATGAAGATATCTTTTTGACAGAAACTACTTTCCTTTTCAAAATTATCTGATTTTTTGTTCAGAAAATCGATTTCATTCCGAACATTTTAAAGAATGTTTATTGAATTTATATGTTTATATACGCTTTTTATACATTGTTTATTCATTAATTTTTAATCAAAACTTCTCTATTTTTTTACATTCCGAACAAATATTGTAATACAGAATTGATTTTCCAATCAAAAATTGAATAATTTCAGAATATTCTGAACAGTTCCAAGAGATTTTTTTTTACAGGAACAGTATTTATACCCAAACACGGGTATGTTACCGCACGAGAGTATACATAATTTTGACAAGCAATCGGGTCAGCAAAATAATCCTGAGTGTGAATTTGATTCATATTTGTTATTGCCAAAGGTATCAAGTCAAACAAATATACTTCAATAGTAGGATTCAAGAAAGACAGAATATCCAGTACTCACAAAGCTTGACCACAAGTATTTGTGTATCCCGGCAACGTCGGTGCCATCTGAGCGTCTGTTTTCTTCTGCAGGTCTCACTATTACAAAGTAATGATCAAGGTTTAGCCCACAGAGTGCTGGAACCCTTCTATTTCTTAAGGCAGCTCTAAAGATTTGGCCGGCCTCTCATATTTTTGAATAGATTTATTCGAGGGTTTTTATTTAAGAGGTTTTTTTTTCTTAAGGGTAGTAATCACGTTGTAATCATATAAAATCATGTGATTGTCCAATCAGGATTGTAAACAACGTGATCTGACCAATCAGAATTAGCAATTTTTTGTGCTATCTAAGTAAATTTAGGTCTACCTAAGTTTTTTTATCAATATATGAAAGTGGATTTTTTCAAATATTATGAGTTCTAGAATTTCACAATTATAAAAATAAGGGCTCATTCTATGTAATACCAAATTTTTGTTAAAATTGGTCACAGTTCTAAAAAGTTTTATCAGGGGCATTGTTTAATTTCGATATAAAATCTTATAGTACCATGTAGATCATATGAAAATTGATCTATGTTCACCCTACCCTTAAAAATGTCTTTGGGCATTTATTAAGTTCTTTTTTTTTTATGTATATAAATGGTTGGTTCTAACAAAAACTAATATGATGGGTTTTTTTACACATATTGTCGTTGCTTTTTTTTAGTTTCGGGTTAATAAATCTAGAATTTTTGTTACATCATTATTTCGATTTGTCAAGTTGCACAAGTTGCGCATAGAGTTGAATATAAATTTGTGTAAGCTTTAGACATCAAAATTATATGTAAATTTTTGATCGTTTAATAATTTTGGTTGAAACTTTTATAAATTTGGCATAAAATAAAAGTAAATATAAATTACAGTCAAATATAAGAATGGATAGCTATTATTGCTATGATAGCAAAACTTATGTACTTTTAATATAATTTATTCAATTTTTTATAAACTATCGAATTTATATAGTATAATTTTCATCACGTCATATATTAAGTACCAGAGTTACAAAAATTCAGCTTGTACTATTGCATCATTTGATATGAATGTATGATTATATAAATTACGTAAATTACAGTAATTTGACAATCTTATCTATATAGTACTATCGACTTAGACTAATTAAATTGAGATGAGATTATAGCAGATCAGTATAGGTAAAAGCAGTTCCATATAGCATAGGTCGAATTTTTAGAACTATACTGATCAGCTAATAATTTCTAACCCTAATATTAATATTTATTACCCCGGATCAGTATAGTATAGGTTAAAAATTTGGCCTGATTTGCTCACCTATACCGTAAATACCTATTGACCTATTGAAACCCGGGTTAGATCACTGTGTGACCCGTTACCCGCATAACCCGGGTTAGGACAATTTGTGACCCGTGACCAGGGACACGGAAAAATTCATATATATATAGATATGAATAAAACGGGATTTTTAGTACAAAACGGTATAAAATGGAATTTTTGACAGTAACGAATTTTGGGCAAAATTAAGAATAATGTATGTTTAATTTGGGCCAGGTATTATAATTAGGAACGTCGGAAAGTTTCGGAAAAGTTCGGAAGATATCAAGAAATATGAAATATGGGTGAGTTAGTCGGGAGGTCACAGAGTTATAGAGAGTGGGCTCTCCATCTGGAAAATGTACGCTTATAGAGAGATCTAATTATAACGCATTGATAATAATTACTCTAAATGCAATGTATTTTATTGTGAAGAAAAAAGGAGCACTTGTGGAGAATTGACTGTATAGACAAAATTTTATATCGCTATAAAAAGGATTTTTTTACTATTCGAGGTAGGACCGTCCCAAATATGGAAACCCATGGTTGACTCAGGACCGCAGATCATGGCCAATCAAAATCTACAGATCCAAATATGAAAACATGTCACGTGTTGATCATCCAATCAAAATCGTAAATTTTAAAAGATCAAAATTTAATGAATCGAAGCGAAAGCTAAGAAATTTAATTAAAACTCATATTTAAAGTCTAAGAAAATACCAAATGTTTTTACAACATAAATAATACACGTCTTTATTAATTTAGATAATTTGTTAACTAATCTACTATCAGCATTGACGAAATCATCATAGTTTTTCTTATACAATATCTTAAATATTCAACTATATATCGAATTTAGAACCCAAATATCTTGTACAATCTCTTACTACACACCACTATTCCATTAAAAAAATCTTTCTACGTTGGTATACACACAATACATTTAAGGTTCTCTTCGCATCTAAGTTTTATAACCTAAAATAACAAAAATTTGAAATTAATTAGCTATACGTACTATTATCTATGTATAATTTTATATCATTTTTTTGAATACTTTTGTATAATATACACAACAAAAATTATACATATTAATGTTCTTTATTCACGTTACCTTTGCTAAATTGTCGTGCTAAATGTTTTTAACTTTTTTTTTTTGCACAACAAACGAAATTTTGGTAAGGTAGTTGCTTGAAGTTTTTTACATTTTTTATAATTTTGGCAAAAAAATCGTACTATGAAAGTTGGTGGATTCAGATGGATTCAGCGAATATGTTGTAGGGCAGAGCAAAATCTTCAAGTTTGCTTAGTGAACTTTTCCCTCTTTACTATGGAGTTAGGTTACCCGAACTTCCGAAAAAAGTATTGTAAAACGTATAAAAAAATTTTTTTTATCGGTTGTAACAGACATTAGAACATCAATTAACAAAAGGCAGGGGGTGTAGAGTGACGTATTGACGTCACTACCTCAATTTTATATGACGTAAGAGTGACGTAGTGACGTCACTACCTCAGACCTTTCAAGCTATAGTTGTAACATGGACAGACCTGTACTCGTGGAGGCACGCTATCTCTATCTCAGCCATATTATATTTTCTTATATAAGCACGTGATCTGCCAATTTTTGCAATACGTCATTACAAATATAACTAGGTTCAACTTTCTCCTAGAAATACTTGATTTGGACCTTGAATTTACGTCATTAAGCAGCTAGCTACGTAGCAGGTAGTGAAGTTTAAAAGTTCTGTTTTCTTTTTTACATTGTAATTTGCAAATCCGGCATTCCGCTGTCATATAAGTCCTGGAGATACGTCGCGTAGGTTTTGTCTGGGGGAATGGTTAAGAGCGACTTTCAAAAGATCAATATAAGGTTCTGGTTTATCCAGTGTTCGCTGGCATATAAGACCTAGGAGAAAGACCATAGGCCTTGTCTTGGGGGATATCTGCAGTTTAACATGGTGTTTATGCAGTGAAAAATTGCAATGAAGTTTAACATGAAAAGTGTTTACTGCAGTGAACTTATATTTATCTTGAGAGAAGTTTCGGGTTGATATTTGATATTTAGCATTACATTTCCGAAAATTTACCAGCTTTTATTAATTTTATATTTCGCCCTTTATTTTATTTTATTTTCAAGAATTATGATAGTTTACGTAGAATTTCTAAAAGACACTTTAACAAAGCGATTTAGTGCTGTGAAATTTTTCAGGCATTTTCGATTTAAATATACACAAAAGGAACATGCGGAAATGTGTTTATTTAAAGCTTTACAAACTATTGCTCTGGAAGGTGTTCTAGCCGAAAAGGCACAAAGCTTTTTAGATGTTTTTGATGAGTATATTCGAGCTTCCACCATACGGCAATTTTGGGAGAGTTATAAAGGCCATGTTAGACAAGATTTGTTGCAAGAAAATGAGGTAAAATCTGCATTGTAAATGGATTAAATGGAATTATTATTAAATTGTTAATTTTAAACTATCTAGATACAGGAAGATTCCAATGTATTAGAAGAATATATAAACGAACATGATGAAATATTATTAGGAAAAAACAAAATATGAATGAATTAAATCAAACCCCACAGCAAAAGAAAAAAAGATGCTATTCACCGACTTGTTCCGAAGAGTATTCATCATCTGATTCGGAAATCGTACCTGTTTCTCTTATTCGTAAAATCCTTGAAGAATCCAGGAATAATGAAGCTATCGAATCCGAATATGTAACACATTTGAGTAGAGCAGTCAAATTAGAAACAACTGAATTAGGGCCTAATAATATTAATGAAGAAACTGAATTAGAGCCTAATAATATAAATGAAGAAACTGAATTAGGGCCTAATGAAGAAACTGAATTAGAGCCTAAAAAGCAAAAAACCAAACAATATATTACTCGTGATTTAGTAAAAGAAGTGCTCGAAGCATATCAAACACGTGTCTTGCCTGGTGAAAAATTAATTTACAATGGCACCAATGTATTGGATTTCATTTACTTTTTATATAAAAATGACGTCTTACTTCAACCTATGTCTGAACACGAACTAAACACACATATTTGGACCCCACTATTGAGAAATGCGTTTCTAGAAAAAACGGACATTAAATTAAGTTACGGCGAGCTAGCCTCGAGATCATATAATAAACTAAAAGAGATGTTAAACGTTGCTGGGAATAGTGCGCCAAAGCTTGACGGAAAAGGACTTTTGAGATCATTAGGTACTGAAATATTAGCACAAGAGGATGGAGTTCTTAACACATATGGAAAGAGAACCGGAGATCTTAAAAAGCTGGAGTACTGTACGAAAGTTCTTTTAACCGTGTTATACTTCGCACTTCCCACTACTGAAAAGAATGACATTACTGAGATAGAAACTTATAGCTTACAATCTAACGGATTTCAGCTTACAATTTCTGCATCTAAATATTTATTCGAAAATACTATTATAACAGTTGGTCTACAAGACATCGAGGTACGAACAGTTGAAGGATTCTCTAAACTTATAAAGGGAATAAAAATTATCTTGTCATGGAAAGCCAGAACTAGGAAAAATACAAACAAATTCTATGAGGTGTTAAAAAAAGGGAATGAACGCATAAAGAACGGGGAACTTTTTACGCCAAAGAGGATTTCTGTAGTTTGAATAGATGTATGTGGTACTGTTGATCTCGGATATACTAGAAGTTTCAAGATGGGAAAGACCGATCGATCAAGTTAATCAACCAGTGTTGAAAATGTGGAGGAAATAGTCATTGCCTATAATTATACAATTGATACGAAAATAAATCCAACTTTTGTATTTTTCAAATTCTTGCATTGATCAGTAATCAACTACTTATTTCCATGCCCATTTTTTTATTATTGTGTTTACACTCAATTTTCTTGCATTTCTCAATTTATTGCATAAATCACTATTTCAATGTTCGTTTTTTTTTTATTATTATAATTACACTTGATTTTCTTGCATTTACTCAATTTATATTGCAAAACACTTTATATTGTGATGGAAATACCTTTTCCCACATAATCTGCAATAAAAATGTCTTCTTTTCGGATTTGCGTTGAAATTCTTTACAATTCTTGTAGTGGGATATATCAATAAAATATGCTTCAACAATAATTCATAATTATTACTAGGCATTTACTTCTTGTTAGATTTTCAATACAAAATGTGTTTGCATTTAAACTTTTTTACTTTATTGATGAGAACATAAATTTGTAGTGTGTTAAATTTCGTCTGAAACAGTGAATTGAGGACGAATCAGATTAGCTGAAATGTCAATTTTTATGATAGTATAAGCTATAGAGATGATACGTCGTTAATTATGAAGATGATAAAATCTTTTAATATAAATGTTAGGAGAAATCGTAACAATTATCTAAAATTCGAGTGACGAAATGGAATAACATTTTTAAGAGCATTGCAGTTTATGATATTTCAGAAATTTTAAATCGAAAGAAAGATGAATTTCAATACAATTATCTGAACAATTCAGTGATTATAACAAAACAATACAAGGTGACGGGTAAACAATGAAAGACTTAACTGAAGAATACGTCGTTGAAAAATTTGATAAATGTGACCAAAAAATGACTTTAAAGCAAGAGATGTTTCCGAAGTGCTGAAAAAGAAATGTGAACTTAGAAAGTAGGCCAACCATCCCAATGAATTTTGCAGCATATGACAATTACGGTTACGAGTTTACTGCATTTAATTATATCGATGTGGCTTTCGATTATTGCTGTAAAGTACAATTAAAAAATTATACTAATTAACGCTTTAAAATTTTGGCCTGTTCATCATTACTATATATGCTTGGGTAATGCATTGAGATCGACAGGGAAAATTTCCTTTCGCCGTATATATATATATATAATATATAATATTTATATATAAGTAATGAAAAAAAAAAAAAAAATTATGAAATGTGGAACTGCTTAATTACATTTATATATTATATAAGTAGATAAATAAACATGTAATGCAAAAAAAAATTTATGAAACTGGAACTGCTTAGTTAAAATGAGATTTTTGACATTTATGTCTTTTTCTATCTATGTTTATTCTCATCTTCTCGAGCATTCTTCGATATTCGTTTTTTTTTCTTCTGAATTTTTGCCGGTATGATGTACGTGCATACTGTTTGGCAAAGGTCATACGAACCGTAACGAAATCATTGAATCTTTGGAAAGCCTATCATCATGACAGATATCGGCGAATATGTCACCTGAATTTGAATGTGATGTGTATGATACCTCATATGACAAGCAGTTGATATAGTTGATATAATCAATTGAAAGTATGTAGACAGATATTTTCTTTGTGTAATATATCAAAATAAAAGGAATTACCTGAATGTTGTAATTAAATATTTCTTTATATGGTATTAAAAATTTGCTGATATTGTGATTTTAAAATGATGGGCAAAAAGCATTCATGAATCTGCAAAAAAAAAAACATGCTAAAAGCTATATTTAGTTCTATTTAAATAGAATTCTCATAGAAAAGGATGAATTGCTATCGAAATCAAAAAGATTATTATAAGGCATTCGTTCATTATCGAAAATCTGCAAATATAAGAAACATTGATGGAGCATACAATGTTGCAGAAGTTGGAAAAGATGAACATAAAGAATTCATTTATTTAAGGATAGATAGGATAGGTAATTCTAATGGATATTATTATTTGTCTACACTTAGATCGTTACTTATATTGACATATCTCTTTAGGTTATCAATAACACTAACCGGATCCAATCTTCTACTACATATACAAGTACCTGACTTAAAAATTGATTTTAGAACTAAATTATGGATTTTCTTTAATTAAAAATAAATAATGTGTTTGGAATTTTGTATTTATAACTTTTATTTTTAATAAATTTTTTCAAATACAAAAGAATTATTCTTTTTAAGTCGTATATAAGATAAAATCTTTAAAGTTTATCCTTGAAAATGTGAATAACGAGTGAATGTTCTAATCGAAGAATAGGAATTCTAAAGTTATAAAAGCCAGGCTTTTATCATATGTATGATTACAAGGAATTTAGGTTCCCTATATGCTAGCATTCCATTAAGATTAATTTGGAGTTATAGATGCCTCGCTTATCTGTTTTGATAATCCAAATCCGATCTTTGATGAATTAGGATGTTCTTCAAATGTCGAATTACGAGTTAATGAACTAACAAATATATAATATAAATTTTAGTAAAGTAATATACATAGCACTTATAGGTTTCAATAAATAAAGTTCAAGTGCTATTTTCTTAGACATATATAACTTACAAAAAATTTCACATTCGGGAAATTTTTAAACAGGTTGGCAATCGATTACCAAATCGATTGTCATTTTCTTTTTGTATAATTCACTAAATGTTTGTGTAAACTTGATTATTGACATATAGCCCCTTTTTTGTAAAATCTTCAACGCTAAAAACGTGTTAGCACGATACGTGTTAAGGATAAGATTATAAAATTCTAGATAGCACGTCAACGTGTTGGGCTTTTGTTAATAGTGTTAGATAGCACGTTAATGGATTGATTGCAATTATTTTGAACTCAATTGATTGGTGACGCAGCCACAATTAATCAATTAATTGCAAAATTTGGTTGTGAATCGCTTAGATTTTTAATGCTGTTAAATATTAATTATATTTATTTCGAGCTATTAAAGAATGTTTTTTTTCCTTTGACGAATGAGCGTTTTTAATATTTGATCAAAGATTTCACGAGCGAAAAAGTTGTATCATTCCATATTAAGAAATTAATAATGAAAAAAAATGAAAAGGATTTGTTTAAAATTAAGTATGCGAAGGCTTTGCTTATTTATTTTTTTTTTCTTTTATTTGAATTAATATAATGTAAACACAGTATAATAATATTTAATAATGTGACAATATGTAGCAGTAGTTTAATATGAATAGAAAATAGTATTAAACAGAAATTAGAAAATTATTTATGTTATTGCAAAGTATTAATAACAAACCCGTCGTTTAACGACGAGTCCAGTATCTATTTTTGCTATGATTGTAAAATGTGTTTGAATATGATACCCTTTTTTTTTTAGTTATAATTACATTTATAAAAATATAAAGACCTTTTTTAACATTAGGTTACAATTACATTAAAATATATATGTACGTAGAAAATTTAGAAATTTTAAATTCGAAATACGTATCATAGAAAAATTTACAGTTGTCCCTGATCGGTAGTGATAATCTATCACTCAATCGATTGTACATTGTTTACCATATATTAATGATTTATGATAATACGTATTTTCTTATAAATGGTAGTTCACTACTGTAATTGCAATTAATTGTTCGGTACCCCTGATTACACTTTAACGTGTCATATATTAAATTCAAATGTATATAACGAATGAATTTGACTTCAATAAAGATAGATGTAGAGAAGCTTCCTTCGATTTTACTTAAGGAAAAATAAAGGAAGTAAGCTAGCGTAGTGCTGAAGAGACCTTTATTCGAGTAATAACGATTATTAAATAAAATTAAAGATCATTTTGATATTAGAGAAGCATTAAAAATTGTATATAATTATTTTTTTATTAGTTATTAGCATTCTAGGTGAGTTTAAACATTTTATTTTGTATTTTTCGTTTTGCTTCGTTGTCTTTTTTTTTTTTGGTTTGTAGTACGCTAGAAATTCTTTGCCTGCGACAATATTGTAGTTTTAGATTTAAAGCCATCGAGATTTCATGGTAAAGACTTCGGTCAGTATTAATTTAATTACGGATGTAATTATTTTTATCTATATCAGTTTTTTTTTATTCATGACGATTTAAATTTTGATAAGTCTCTAACTATTAGGTTAAATTGGTTAATCTCCCTCCTTAATAGTTACACTATCCATACTACTATTTCGCTTTTACAAGTATTTGTCCGCTTTGAATTTGTTGTTATAAAATATTTGGTCTAAGCCCCATACAGGATTACAAAGAAATTCATCTTTGAACATATATAGTCATCCTCGCCTATAATCACACAGTTGGGCTCACCCTAATATGGTGATTATAAAAAGGTGTGACTTTATAAAAGTACCTCTATATAAACACAAATTATAATTAATATAAAAAAAGTGATTTAGTAGAGTTATTTTAAAAATTTTATATATGATCATAGATAGTTGATATAGAAAAGTAAAAATAATACTAAGTAAATCAAGAAAAGTTGTTCAGGAGAACAAAATACATCTACTATAACATTTTTATGCAATCAGATTATGCAAATCAGATAACTTTTTATTAGTATTATTTTTTATTTTACCTAACTACAAATATAGCTAAAAATTTGTAATTTTTTTTGTAGAAATATAAAACAAAAAAACATATTAATGAAATATTAACTAATTTATATAAACATTTTATTAATAGATGTATTTTGTTCTTCTAAACAACTTTTCTTATTGCATAAAATCGATTTACTGGATACATGTCATTTCACCGACAATCATTTCACCGACAGCTCACTTCACCGACATCACACCAAGTGACAATTTACTAAAAATACATACCTGCAACTAATAAAACCCTAACTCTAACCCTATGTGATGTCGGCTAAGTGAACTTTCGGTGAAATGATTGTCGGTGAAGTGACCACCTTCCGATTTACTTATATAGTATACTCACCCTAAACTGATATGCATAGTGGCCAGCTTTTGTATTAGGTTTGAGAGGTTATTAGTTTTGAAATACTAATAATCTATAGTTATATATAGATTAATATTATATCTTTTTACAGTAAAAATTTCAGCTCTTTGGATAAATAGTTATTAAGAAATTTAAATCTAAATATTATAATTTTTTATTATCTCTTAATACGTTAAGCAGGCAAATTTGCCTGCAAAATTCAATTTTAATGTAATTGCCAAAAATTGAGGTGGGAGAGGTCCCTCCAAGAGATACCTCATTTAATTTGGCTAGACTTGAGTAACATATTGTCAAAATACCGATTGCATAAATTATGTCATGAATGAATTGGGAAAATAAATAGGGTGCAGATCTGCACAAATCTGCAACCCTGGAAAATTTTAACAAATTTTGCAATAACTTGTGATCCATTGGTCCAAATTTAACGAATTTGGTACCATTTGATTCGTCTTGATGAGACGGATCGAATGA
Organism: Gigaspora rosea; assembly: GCA_003550325.1. NCBI lineage: Eukaryota > Fungi > Glomeromycota > Glomeromycetes > Diversisporales > Gigasporaceae > Gigaspora > Gigaspora rosea. The sequence goes on along the minus strand of QKWP01001864.1, from coordinate 73,526 downwards.
TATCAAAATCATTGAATTCCAATTAGAAAATCACAGTTATGTGAATTTTATAAACATCGAACTATCCAGCCAACCAATGGACCAAATTTAATGATTTTGGTACCACTCGATTCCTCTTGATGAGACGGTTCGAATGGTACCAAAAACGTCAAAATTGGATCACTGGTTAACAAGTTATTCATAAAAACGATTTGCGGCACAGTTCTGCATAGAAATTTATAACTTGTTAACCAGTGATCCAATTTTGACGTTTTTGGTACCATTCGAACCGTCTCATTGAGAGGAATCGAATGGTACCAAAATCATTAAATTTGGACCATTGGTTGTCAAGATCATTCGATGTTTATAAAATTCACATAAATGGGATTTTCTTGTGTTCTAGTGATTGGAATTCAACGATTTTGGTACCATTCGATCCGTCTCATCAAGATGAATCGAATAGTACCAAATTTGTTAAAATTGGGCCACTGGATCACAAGTTATTGCAAAATTTGTTAAAATTTTCTAGGGACGCAGATTTGTGCAGATCTGTGCCTTATTTATTTTCCCGATGATAGGTTTAAATAAAATTTTTAAGTTATTTCGAATATATTATATTAAATATAACTTAAAGTAAAAATTTCAATAATAATATAGGAGATCGCATATAATAAAAATAAATAATTAATTAAAAAAATAGGTCTATTTCGTTATATTTTGTATAAATTAATGAATTTTAAAGTAGTATACTTTATTTAAAGTACAATTAATTTTTAGAATTTATATTTTAAAAATAAAAATCAAGTCTAAAAAAATATATTTTATAAAAATTTTGGTAAATTTTTAAAAATTTATTTTTAAAAAATATTATATAACTTTTTGCAGGCAAATTTGCCTGCACATAGTCTACAGACGAAGAGATAATAAATACTTTAATGTTATTGGCCATTTTACTATATATATATAGGATATGATAAAGTGGGAACTCTCTTTCTTTTAAAAAATTACATGATTTCCTGCACTTCTCTTAGATGGATCAAATAATGTGACTTATAGAAAAAAGTACAGTAGTCTACCATATTATTGTAAACACTTTTTAAAAATTTATACAAAGTAAATACATAAGATATTAAGATAAAAATTAAATCATAAATTCTTAAACCTATATCTTTTAAATAAAAAAAAGTATAAAAAATTTTATGCTACAGCTTTTAAAATAATTAAGTTTAAGTAAAATTTTAAATTTTTACATTTGGCCAGTTTTCTAAATTTTAATATAGTTTTATAATAAACTAGAATTACTAAATATAGAGAACGTCTAAAGCGGAGTCAACTTATATTTAATAATTTTTAATTAACTTTAGGGTTAGGGTCGTCCTATATTAGGGCTAAATTAGGTTTTAGATAAATATATATAAGCAAAATTGCCTTTCTGACATTTTGATTAACACATCGAGGTAGATTTAAACTGTCGTTTTTTGTATTTTTTAATGTTTTTGCTTTTTTTTCATTTTTGCTTCACCAAAGATCATCAAAATTCTATAATTTGATTGGTAGTTGATCACATGATTTGTCTTTACTTTAGACGACCTCTAAATATAGTAATAAATAAACTTAAATTTTTTATTATTAAACTAGCAAATTTTTTAAATAAAATTATTTAGTATAACAAATTACACATATTTTTAAAATTTTATAATTTTTTAAAAAATTTTTAGTTAATTACTATATAGTAATAAAATTACTATATTTGGAGGACTATTAAAGTCTTGCACCCACGAGACTTTTTATATGTAGATCAGCCAATCATAATCATGAAATTTTGTTTGCACAAAGAAGTCAAAAATCAAAAAAATACAAAAATCCCGTTTGGTGCATTAATAAAAAATGTAGATAAACAATTTTATCTATATATATACTTTCTCCTAACCCTAACCTAATTATAACTATAATTTCAAAAATCATGGATACAAGGCTTTAGTGATCTCTATATTTTGGTAATTAATATAATTTTGATAAAAATTGTATTTTTATATTTAGAAATAATAACTACCTGGGTAATCTTAATACTCACCAGTAGTAAATTTCACCAGATCATATAATCATATGAATCTTAACCTGGTCTATATATCTACCTATATTAACTCCAGTATTATTAAATTATACAACTACTAATACTAATACGTATAGTATAATTCCTATTATGAATGTATATCAAATATATAATATGGAAGATGTTTAGAAATAATAGTAAAGTTCCTGTTTAGTCCTGTTCGGTCCTCCTCTACAATCTGAATTTGAAACATATATTTTATGTACACATATGTACAGTACATACATATACTTATTTTTATTTATACCGGTAAGCAGTATTGTCACTCAGACCGGACCTGAACTCAGAGCGGACCGGATCGGACTCGAACTAGATATATTCCATATTCTGTCGCAGTATATTATTCAAGCTAGACTATTATAAATTACCCAAATCAGTTATTAACAGTCATAGGACATGTCCTTTTAATTGCTATCTATAATAAAAATTATAATAAAAACATATGAATTTACTATAGAAAATTCTCTTTGATCTTACTTATTAACTTAAAATTAAATTTTTTAGAAATATAGAACAAGGGAAGGAGAAAAAATTGAACTTAAAAATCAAATTAAAATTTTGCTAATTTTACACAAAACGAAAATGTAACTTTGCCAAAAACAAATATTTTCTGATTTTAAGATGATGAGTATATGTAAAATCATGCCCTGAACAACTTTACTTAATCGACTAAAGTAGGTTATCTTGTAAGAAAAATGGGTTACCTATGTACTAAAGTTAAAATTTTTGAGTTTTAAATATAAAACGTTTTTTTTTGATTAGGTAACCTACTTTGGGCCCTTAAGCAAAGTTGTTCGGCACGTGATTCTACTCGATTTAAGGCTGCCGCGCGTTTTTTCGGACCTTTTACTAAGTGAAAAATGGGTTTAAAGTTGGAAAAAAATTTTTTCTAAAAAAAAAAATTTTTTTTTTAGAAAATTTTTTTTCCCCCAACTTTAAACCCATTTTTCACTTAGTAAAAGGTCCGAAAAAACGCGCGGCAGCCTCGAATTGAGTAGAATCACGTGCCGAACAACTTTGCTTAAGGGCCCAAAGTAGGTTACCTAATCAAAAAAAAACTTTTTATATTTAAAACTCAAAAATTTTAACTTTAGTACATAGGTAATCCATTTTTCTTACAAGATAACCTACTTTAGTCGATTAAGTAAAGTTGTTCAGGGCATGATTTTACATATACTCATCATCTTAAAATCAGAAAATATTTGTTTTTGGCAAAGTTACATTTTCGTTTTGTGTAAAATTGGCAAAATTTTAATTTGATTTTTAAGCTCAATTTTTTCTCCTTCCCTTGTTCTATATTCCCAAAAAATTTAATTTTAAGTTAATAAGTAAGATCAAAGAGAATCTTCTAATCCATGTCTATAGTAAATTCATATGTTTTTATTATAACTTCTATTATAGACAACATTTGGGCCATTTTTTAAGGACATGTCCTATGCCTGTTAAGGATTTTAACAGTTAACGATCTAAAATAGATCGTTAAGATTCTTAACGATCTATTTTAGATCATTATACCAACCCTAACATGAAAAAAAGCAATATTAGTGCTCATCCTGGCCCTAACTATTATAAGGGAATTACTTATTTTTGTAATACCTTACTTAGATATGGGTTTATACAACATATATTTCTGTAATACCTTTCATTCTAGCCTATTTAGAATATGTTGTATAAACGTACGAACATATATATGCGCACTGTACACTAACAATTTACTAACTAAACAACTTTTAAACAATTGCTAACTTCAATTAGCACTGATTAGCAGAGATCGCTATTTACATTAATAATAAGTCATACAGCTTCTACTAGAATTAGAAATACTACTATTACATATAAATTGTATTATATACTATAGTTTCTAATAGAATGCATTGTTCGCTTATATAGATGAATGACCCATTATTATAATATTCATTTTAACATCACTTAAATCTAGTACAAGAAACTATAAAAATTAATGACAGAATCTACTATTCAAGATCTATTCCTTTAGTATTTGGACAATTTTTTTGATGTGTCCGGGTGTTCCACATAGCAAACATTTGCGTTGCGATCTTGAGCTTGATTCCTCATTATAAATTTCTTGACTATTGTTATTTGTAATTTCATGCATTACAATTTTTTTCTTTGATACTTCTATAGCACTTTTAATTCTTTGCTTATTAGGAGCACCTCTAATTTTAGTAACATGTGGATCATTTGTTTCATTGATCAAATTTTGTTGCAAAGCAATTATACCATCATTATCAGCACTTTGTACCTCTTCAGAATTATCCTTACTGCGGCTATTTTGTTTCACTAAAATAAAGGTCTTTAATAATTGGATTAATTCATTATTACTTTTCATTTCTAATGCAATGTTAACTGCTGTTTTAGCTATTGAAAAGGCTATTCCAAATCTATTTCTTTAAGGAACAATATTACAAATGTTCTTTTCAAAGCTAGTGCCTTGTAAATTTCATATACTTTCAAGAGTAAAATTCGCTTGAATTGGATCATCAGCTGATGATTTTAACACTGTAAGGACTGGTGAATTTTCAAGAACTTCATCTAGCTTCACCAAAATACCATCCTTATCCCATCGAATTGGTATTATACTAATATGAAATTTTGCAATATTAGAGTAAAGCATAACCCGCCAAAAATAACGACAGATAATTCCTTTCGTAATTGCTTCCAAACAAGTACAAATGTGAGATCCATCATTAAGAAGAACCACCAGATTGTCTTTATTAGAAAGGCTCCTATACAACGAATTTTCCATATTTCAATAATCTTAGACGTATTAATACTACTTAAAATAGATTTTAATGTAGCTTGTGGTTTGTCAACTACATCCTCTATAAAATTATCATTCATGACGTCAAGATGCAATTCCTAAATAGAATATATAAATATTTTAGCCTTATACGCAATATTACTTTAATTTAACATAAGAACATACTTCAGATATCGAATGCTCTAATTGTCCTTCATAAGTAAAAGACTGAGATTTGGAATCGTTGTAACGATAATATAAGAGGCGGTAAAAATTAACAAGAATTGTGTCAACATTTGAAAAGAACTAAGACGAAATATGTGGTAGTCCAATTGTAGAATGCAATGTCTTAATATCTGTTAACTTGCAATATCTAATTTCAGCCTTATGTCTTTTATTAATCGCTTCCTCAACTTCGCAGAGTGTGCTTGTATTATTCAAAGACTTCTTAATAATAGCATTAAATGATTCGCCACTTTGTGTGCTCTGAATACCAGCATTAAATTGGAGTGGTGCATAAGCTTTGGCCCAACTGATTCGATTAGCATACAATTTTTTGGTTATGTAACGTTCACATTCAGGAAATGTCTTCACCATAAATTCTTATCGCTGTTCGAAGATCTCTATACTCAATGCATTTCGACATGAATAAAAGGCTTTTTTAAATTCATTGAAATTCGGTCCCAAAGATACTTTAAGGTGTTTAATTATATTTTGCCAGATATGGAATAAGCAATAAAAATGATGTATATCTGGAAAAACTTGAGAAGCAGCACTAATTAAGCCAGGTTCAGAATCGGTCCAGAATGATTTTGGAATTTCATAATTTGTTGCTTTTAACAAGCACTGCAAAACCCACATGTATGTTAACGAAAGCTCATCCTCTAACAATGCATTTGCCACATTTCTAAATCTTCCGTAATTATCTTTTATTATAAAAACACTCAGATACATGTTGTATTTATTAGTCTTGCACATGTTATCGTTAAGTACTACATCGGAAAAACGCTGATATAATTCCTGTTGGGAAGGTGACATCCAAAAAACATCTGATAAACAATGTTCATTGCCAGAATGCCTAATAAATATCTTCCAACGTGGATCCAAAGCCATTTTTTCAAAAAGACTATCAAGCAAAGAAATAGAATCTGGTTTTTTGTCATTTTGTCGCAATTTATAAATTGCATTATATACATCGTGTTTATGAAACACATGCTGCGGATATTTTTTTTAAGTATTTCCAATTGAGTAACAGGCACAACCTTGCAATCTGAAAAAAATCTAATATTCTGAATCATTTCATTGTTAAAACGTTGATATCTAGTGCTAATATCAAATATCTGCGCAGAACTAAGTTCGTGGTTATGTGTATTTTGTAATGTTGTACATTTTATTCGAAAGCAGTTTTGGGAAATGAAAAGTTGCAATACCATTTGCAGCCTGTTTTTATAGTACCACGTAAACGATATAAATTTTGATCAATTACTTTTCGAGCATCATAAGGGCAGTGTCATTAATCACCTGATTATTTTTTATCAGAGGCCTACCCCCTCTCCCTCTTCCTTAATATATAAATAGTCAGGTTCTTATATATAATTTTAACTTTTTTTACCCCCTCCCCCCCTAAAAAATCACCTGATTTTTGTTACTCCCCTAAGTGCCACTCGAAAAACAACGGTAAGATTTGCGGCGAGTAATACTAGGATCATTTGGATCTTTATCATTACGGAAAATTTGATTCCCAAAGCCTCATTCTAAGCAATAACTATGCATAAAGCTATCAACTGATAGCCAATTGTCAAAACAGGCACCCACATGAAGGTTATATTGATATCTGGAAGCGTTTAAATCACCAGTATTTTCATTACTATTATATTCAGAAAAGCTCATATCATTATCGACTGAATTGCTATTATCGTCATTAAGTGAGGCATCATTTCCAGATATAACAGATAGTGAACAATTATTGTTGGATTCAGAAAATGTTGAAAACGGATTTGTATCAACTAGGCTGTTATTTTCATATCTGAAAAGAGGTATAATATTCATATCAGTAGAATTATCATTAGAAAATCTGGAACTAGGTAAGGAAAACAGACAATTTATATCTTCAAGCCGTTATTATTAGGAAATGTTATAAAAGAGTTCTAGTCGATATCATCTATAAAGTTGAGTTGATTATAATGATAAGTATAACTTGTTCTTGTGTTTTTATTAATTAAACTGTTCAATTAATTATATACAAGTCTTTTACAAAACACTTGGTAAAGGTGTGATCACGTTTGAAATTGCTTATTATCGTTATTATTATATACTCTAGATCGATTACATCATTATTTATATTCGGCATGGTGAAATTCACCGGAATTTGAATTACATAATATATTACACTCTGCACCGATGATCTCACATAACCTAAAAACCTATGGTGAAATTCACTATCAGTTAATTTTAATTAATCCTAACTACCTTAAATTTTTATAAAATTTTAAAAAATTTTGAAATTATATATAATTTGTTATAATAAATAATTTTTGCTTAAAGTTTTACTAAAATGCATCTATGGTATTTTGCACTATGTTAGACAAAATAATTAGAATAGCCAATTAAAATTTAAGATCTGGTGTAATATAAAATTTTTTGCTTTTTTGTTTATTTTTTTAAAAAAAACATTTATATTTCAAAATTTTGCTTATAAAACTACCTTTGGGGCTCTAATAAAAAATTTCTTGCTAAATTTTGTATATACAGTCAATTCTTTCTAATTTGAACTGCAGGAACTGCTTTTTTACTATATAAAAATTTAAAAAGTTCAGTTTTCAAAAAGTTATATATAGTTTATCTGAACTTTATAATAAAATTTATAAATGTTCTAGGAGATTTTGTTCAGTTTAGAGAAAGTTTAATAGTGTTTAGTTTAAAGAGGTTTGGATTAGAGATAGGTGACTATACTAATGCCCAGATAAAATTCCAGGCCTAATTTTAACCCTAAAGTAATTCAAATTTATTTTTGTTTTATAAAAATTTATTTTTTGTTTTTGTTATTCAAATTTGCAAATCTAATTTCCTATAGTAATAAAACATCATAAATGCATTTTATAATAATTGTTTGCTTAGAGTAGAGACATTTATCAGATGATTTCTACCTCTTAAAAGGTACCCTTCCCTTACCTAATACTAAACTAGTAAATCAAATTCAAGCAAATAATATATACCCAAACTAAACTTTAGCCAAATCTGAATTTGTCCGAAATTTGGTCCAATATTTGCAGACTGATCTAAGTTTGAAAATGTTTATATATATTTTTTGGCACTGAACAAGTTTACTTAATGCATAAAGTTAAAATTAATTAGTAAAATTTTGTTAATCATAAGATTTTATAAAAGTTTATTAATAAAATTTTATAAAATCTTATAATTCACAAATTTTTATTAAATTATTCTAATTTTATGCACTAAGTGAACTTGTTTAGCATCTAAAAATACATCAAATCAGTATAATTATTTTTATTTTACTTTATTTTAGATATTAGATGTATAATTTTTGATTTTTGATCAATAAAAGTCAAATTTAAGCATCTTTTCTCCATATTTCAAGTAAAATAAAAAAAAAGATTCTGCCAATTTAATATATTTTTAAATACTAAACAAGTTTACTTAGTGCATAAAGTTAGAATTAATTAGTAAAATTTTGTAAATCATAAGATTTTATAGAATTTTATTAATAGAATCTAATAAAATCTTATAATTGCAAATTTTTATTAATAAATTTCAACTTTATGCACTAATAAACTTGTATAGCATCTAAAAATACATCAAATCGGCTAATTATTTTTATTTTACTTAAAACTTAGAGAATAAATGTATAATTTTGGATTTTTGATCAAAAAAGTCAAATTTAAATATTTTTTCCAAATTTCAAGCAAAATAAAAACAATATCACCAATTTAATATATTTTTAGGTGTTAACCATGTTTATTTAGTGTTAGAATTAATTAATAAAATTTTGTGAATCTAAAATTTTATAGAATTTTATTAATAAAATTCTATTAAATCTTATAATTCACAAATTTTTATTAATTAATTCTAACTTTATGCACTAAATAAACTTGTAAAGCATCTAAAAATATATCAAACCAGCATTTTTATTTTTATTTTGCTTAAAATTTAGAGAATAAATGCCATAATTTTAGATTTTTGATCAAAAAAGTCAAATTTAAATATTTTTTTTCCAAATTTCAAGTAAAATAAAAACTACACAGCCAATTTGATGTATTTTTAGATACTAAATATATTTACTTAGTGCATTAAGTTAGAATTAATTAGTAAAATTTTGTGAATCATAAGATTTTATAGAATTTTATTAATAAAATTCTATAAATCTTATAATTCGCAAATTTTTATTAATAAATTCTAACTTTATGCACTAAGTAAACTTGTAAAGCATCTAAAAATACATCAAATCAACATAATTATTTTTAGTTTACTCTAAATTTAGAGAATAAATGCATAATTTTGGACTTTGATTAAAAAGTTAAATTTAAATATTTTTTTTCTAAATTTCAAGTAAATAAAAACAATATAGCTAATTTGATATATTTTTAGGTACTGAACAAGTTTACTTAGTACATAAAGTTAAAATTTATTAATAAAAATTTGCAAATTATAAGATTTTATAAATTTTTTTTAATTAGGCAGTCATGCCACAAATATATTATGATATATTTTGTAATACTAATACATTATATATGTATTAATTATTGACTACTAAAATTAAATTGCAACTCACTTAGTTACTCTAATAGCACTTAAATATGACCTGCTATATCAAACTTTTTCTCATTATAACTCATCATCTCAATAGATTTAGAGTGTTTGAATTACTGATTGGAGTTTGCTGTCTGTCATAACTTCCTACTTTTTAAACTCTCTTCTTCTAGCTTCTCGAATAGCAGGGTACTACTAGAAAGAAAAAACAAATATAGAAAATAAAAGAATAATAAAAAGGGGAAAATCTGCAACCTAAACGACAAATCAAAAGAATACAAAATAAAAATAAAAAGAAAGGAGAAGAAGCAAAAAGTAAATGGCTATGATAGTACTATTTACATTTATGCTAAGCAATAAAAATTATATAATACTGCGCAAGGAAATACCTCACCAAAGTATTATATATACATATAAAAGAAAAAAGAATGAATGAAACTATGTCTAAAAGAACATTCTAGAAAGAAATTTCAATTCAAGTTTACTCTAAAATATCTTATGTATAGTTTATTGTTTATCTTAATAGACCCAATTTCACTCATAACTTAATTTCGACTTGGTAGGTACATCACAATTTGGAAGAAGTAAATATTGCTGATCTTTTGAAGGGGGTAAGCCGAAATGCTCGCTTTTTGAAATTTCAAAAATTCCAAGGAGCATCGGAGAGAGTACCATAAAAGAAAAAAGTTTGTAAGAGTTATGCCATATAGAATAACATATCTAACCAAGTCTCTACTTCTATTTTTATATCCATAAAGCTTGACAAATCTCTAGAGTAACTCTACTACGTTTTTGCTCAATAGTATTAAAGCCTGCCAAGGTGTTTTGCTTAAAAGTCTGCTGGTCTTTTTTAGCTCTATTTCAGTTCAGAATATTTAATGAATGGTTTTTGTATTTGATAGCAGCTTGGTGAAGTTTTGTAGTATATAAACATGCTAACTATAGGATTTTTCGTAGTTAGTTTGTGTAATTTTTGGTACAAAGGATCATTGAAAAGAGTGTAATTGATAATATTTTATAGAATTTTATTAATAAAATTTTATAAAATCTTATGCTTCACAAAATTTTACTAATTAATTCTAATTTAATGCACTAAGTAAATATGTTTAGTATCTAAAAATATATTAAATTGGTAGTGTTGTTTTTATTTTACCTGAAATTTGGAGAAAAGATGCTTAAATTTAACTTTTTTGATCAAAAATTCAAAATAATGAATCTATTCTCTAAATTCAAGTAAAATAAAAATAATTATGCTAAGGGCGCTGACATTTATTACCTAATATCCATTTACTATAGGGGCTTATCCCTCCACCCCCAGGCAGTGTTGTTACTTGAACGTTTTTTGGACATTTTGAACATTTTTTCAAATTAAAATTACTTAAAATTTTATTAAGATAATCTATTTTAATTTTTACACCAATGAGTCCAGCACCTAAAAAAATATATAATTATATATTTTTTTAAATTACTTTATTGATTAGTTAAACATGGGACATAGGCTTGGACGATTTTGGACAATCTTGGATTTTGGACAAAAAACATAGTATGGACACGTCCAAGTGACAACACTGCCCCCAGGTAAGATCTATAAATAGAATTTTAGCCAATTAAATTTAACTAAGGTAAGATTTTTCTTGACCCCCCACCTCCTAAAATATTATCTAATAAATGTCAGCGCCCTAATTTGATGTATTTTTAGATGCTAAACAAGTTTTTTTTTTTTTAAGATGAGGCCTTGCTTATATCTTTATTGGGTAATTTATATAAGTAATTACATATAGTATAAAAACTTAAATTGTACAAGGACAAATATATATAAATTACATGCAAGAATAAAAGCTCAGACTAGTTTATTTGCGACCTAAACATACTAGAGTGGTTAAGACTCACCTAGATTTGAATAGTTAAAATGTTGTTTGTAGATATACTGTATTTGATCCATATTGTGGACCAAATGCTAATTTTGCGAAGGGATTGGCCTATTGGTAGGCAGTTATTGGAATCAGAGTGTAATTGGTCAGAAAGGCCGCAGAGGTAGCTGAATGTATAGGTTCTGTGTTGGTGTGACTTTTTGTGAGGTGGATATTGTTGTTGTGTTTGGGTGTGCTTGTATTTAGAGAGGATATTATTGGTTCTTTTCCATTGGGCAAGAGAGGTACAGTATGGCTTCCATATCTGTTTATATGTTTCTTCCGATAGTCTTAGAAGAATTTTGATAATGACTTGGAATGCTTGTTTATAAGATAGGTTAAAGGGCTGTATTTCTTTAATTAGGGGTCTTGGGATAAGATCTTTGAGTGTAGAGTTTAGAGTGAGTTTAGCGAGTACAGGTATAAAAAGGATGAGATGGAATTGAATGCTAAGTGAGTAAGAATCAATTGTACTAGTTTGTCTAGTTGGGTGGTTGAGAGTTCTAAGCTTCTAGTAACTTCTTGTATAACAGAGAGGAGGATTTTATTAAGGAGTGAGAGGTTTTGGCAACTCAGCTAGTATAGAGGCGAATCTGGAAGATTGCAATAGAAGCAGTTGGGTGACGTGAATTTTTCTGGGTATATTGTATGAAAGTGTGAGTAGGTTGGGAGGTTATTGAGGAAGAGTTTAATTTTGAATGATTTATAGTGATTAAGTTTAGGATTAGTAAAGTGGTTGGAGCTTTTTTGGTTGTTGTTAAAGTATAACCAGGTGGCATTGTAGTAAGAAAAGTGTGTCCATTCTGTGCAATGTTTTTGTGATAACTACATTGCAATTATAAGTGCTTTACAGATGTTTTTGATAAAATGCCTTGCTGAGCTTTCAACAGAGTACCCTTCCTATTGCAAGAAAAGGTATGGGTTGTGTAGGATTGCGTAGTTGAAGAGTAACTTGTGTTGAAGTGTATAGTTTCTAGCTAAGCAATCTGCTAGGTTGTTAAAGCTGTTGTTGTCTGTATGTGCTTGGACTTTGTGGAAGCTAAGCTGGATGTTGAATACCTATATAGCATTAAGAAGAGTATGCTAGACTGGCCAAAAGTTAAATTTGAAGTATTTGAAAGAGTGTTTAGAGATGGTTAGGAGCTTATTGTATTTGGAAATTACGGATTGAGAGTCTGTAAAGATATCAATTGTGGAGTTGCGTAGTACAGTAGATATAGTTGAGAGGATAGCCAGAAGCTCGGCTTTGTACGATAAGGGCCAGCTATACATTTGTGCTACAAACTGGTAGATGATTTGGTTATTGTAGATTTGTGCCCAGCCAATGCCCATGGAGCATTGGTTGGTACCAATTTCCACAACAGAACCATCTGTGTAGAAAGTGAAGTGCTGTTCAGCAGAATTGTTATTTGCAATTCTGGAAAGATTTTGTGAGACCTCATTGTTATGGAAGAGGGCTGGTACTAGAGAATCAGTAATACGTATCGTAAATAGTGGTGGGGTAGCAAGAGGGTGCTTGATTGCTACTGAATAGATAAGATCAATATAGTTAGCATTAAATTTGAGTTGTTTGTTAGTGGTTTTTCTGCCCAAAAATTGGGTAGAAAGAATTGCTGAGACTTCTAGAGTACAGCAACTTGTAATGTGGTTTGAGTTAAGATGACAACCAGTGCAGCGGAAGCACTGAACTGAGGGAAGAGGATATTGGTTGAAGTGGGACGTATCAATGTTGTGTTGCCAATATGTGATAGAAACTGTATTTGTTTGTTTAAAGGTTTTCCTTATTTGTCCAATAATGATATTGTTGTCTTTGTATATTAGTAACCATAGTTTGTGGAATTTGGGCATTGAGTTCATTTGGTAGGCAAATGGGTTGAACCTATTGGGTATAAACTCTGAGGAAATAGTGTATTGAAGTTGGTGAGATAGGATTGTGTCTTCTAGGTATGAAAACCAAAGTGGTTTTTTCTCTCTGAGGAGGTATAGGAGTCTAGGCGAGATATATTGCCATTCAAGCAAGATGCTGTTGTCTGCTGATCCCAATTGTTCAAGATAGAGGATATAGTTGTGTTGTAGCTGTTGCTTGAAGGTTTTGTATTTCGGGTATTTGGAAAGGATGCTTTCAAGTGGTGTGCAATTATCATTGATTGTTTGGGGCTATAGGATACCAGAATTAGCTAGGACCGTAATGCCCAAGTGGTTAAAAAGCTGGATAATTTTGAAATTGGTTGTGTGTCTATTGGGGCTGTCAATAATTGGCTGCAGGTGTTGAAGGATATTGGTTGTGGACTATAAGTTGTTTTGCAGTTGTTGGAGTCTGATACAAGTTGAAGTACCAAATGTTAAAGGATTGTTTATATGTTGCAAGAAGTTGCTTATGTGATGTTGTAACTGGATGTCCCATATATTTCGGATATTATATAAGTTATAGTTTAGCATAGTACTATTAGGGGTGGAGTGTGGGAGATGGGACTTGTGTTTTGCAATTGTTAAGTACTTGCTCAGAATTTTGTTGCATGATAATTGAGGGATTACGATGTTGTGTAAGTGGTATTTAGTAGTTGAAATAATGACTGTATTAATGATATATGCGATTAGTTTGTCAGTTATACTCTTTGTACTAGCAATACTGGCTAGGCTTATAGCTTCTTCTTGGATTAATTTGATTTGAGCAGTTTGCTTGTTGTTAAGTGTGAACTAGCACTCAAGGAATTTGAATGGCTGGTCCTTAGAAATTGAACTAATATGGGAATTTAGAAATGATATAATAGAGGAGGTGTGTTTTGTAATGAAGGTGAATTTAGATGGATTACTTGTATGTCTGCTATTTGGTAAAAGGAGGCTGCCGTATCAGTTATTTTTTCTAGCTCCTCTTTGGATTGAGAAATCCACAGAGTATCATCCATATAAGCTAGAACTGATACTGATGTATGAAGGTGGTTAGTAGATGGATAGGTAAGATTAGTTCACCATGATGTTGAAAGTGTATATCCTGAAAGTGTGTTAAAATGTGAGTGATTATGGGATCGTAATATATTTTCCAGAAGAGTTGTGTGGTTGTTTCTCTTTTGTCAATACCATTTCTAACTGAGTATGAATTGGTGAGGCCGAGGTTAGTGATTACTCAGTTTGTACGGTCAGAAAGCAGATTAGAGAGAATGTTGATTAATGTTTTGGGCATCTGAATTCTGTGTAGTGATTTGTTATAAAAAAGGTCAAAGTTAACTGAGTCATATGCTTTACTCATGTCCTGGAATAGAAGCCAAAGTTAGTTTGAATTGCAAAATGCATCTTCAATGATATTGTTGAGAATATGAATTGGTATGGCTGTTGAGTTGCCAGGTAGGGCCATATAATTGAAAGGTGAGAGAATTTCGTGTTTAGATAGGATATTGTTTAAGCAGTTAGTTAGCAATTTTGTGTAGAGTTTCTTAATATACTCGACAAGGCTTATGGGCCTAGTGTTGAAAAGGTTGCCATCGAAAATAGGTTTTTTTGAAATTGGAAAGATATAGCCCTCTTTCCATTGTTTTGGTATGGACTGAGTAGAGAGGCAACAGTTAAAAAGAGAGGTTGTTGCTAGTATGAAGTCTGGCTCTGCATATTTGAACATTTCATAACTGATTCCTGAGGATCCACAGGCCTTGTTGTTTGGTAGCTGACTAAGTGTTGAAGTCACTTTTTCTATACTAAAGCTTGCCAGAGCATCTGCGTACTATGTAGAGTCAATATTGGGTTTTGGGTTGTATTCATTTCGCCATATAGATTCAAATAGGCTTTGGTTGATTTAGCGGGGAGCTGTCCAGTTGTCAAAGTGTTGCTGAATATGGTTTTTAATAGCAGATGTGTCGGTAATTACCTCCTGCTCAAGTTTTATGTTGTCAAATTTTACTGGGTCCTTGAGTCAGTTTAAAATACTGTTAATCATGGAAGTAGAGTGAGTTATGAGCTTGACTTAGAGATTTGCTATTTGATCTGTTTAATGTTTTCTATGTTGCGGGCATGGTATAAGTTTTTCCATTCTATGTTTGCCTCACTAATCCAATCAGAAAGGAGCTGGTGGGTAGATGGTAGCAGAGGTATTTGAAGCTGACATGATTGATTCAGTGCTGTAATTCCTGAGTTAAGGTGGTCTGGAATTGGTAAGTTCTGTTTGAGTACCTGTTTGATTTCCAGATAGTACTACTAAGTTTTTTGAGGCTAATATATAGGTGTGTTTCTGTAGCTGAAAAGGTGTGTTGAAAATTGCATACACTGAACTTTTTGTTAGGAATATGTTGTATTGCAGCATTGATAATGCTGGTTTGGATTTTGTGCCATGTGGTCTCTAGAGATTCAGAAGTGTCCATTGTCAGTGGTGTGTTATGGGAAGTAAGGTTGTTTTTGACTTGGTTAGAGAAGTTTTCCCAGAGGACATTATCCATGGCCTTGTAGTCAAAGATTCTTCTGTGGTTATGGGTTTTTTGTCTTGGCTTACTAGTCAGAGCATATAGGAAAGACTATTTGGATATGAGGATTTTGTGATCACTCTGAGTGCTAGTATGAGAGTCGTCTATGATGTATTCAGTGAGATATGTTATTATAGGATAGTATACCCATATGTGGTCAATTTGGCTACTGTATCTTGAGCTGTGCCATGTATGGCTTTGGTTTTGTGCGCGGAATGCCAGATCATACATGTTGTTATATGCCAGAAATTGGAGAAGTTTGTATTTGATTGAGCCAGAATGTATCTTTTTTGTAGTAGCATTAAACTCCTCTAGAACAATAGAAAATATATTGTGTGATATGGCCTGCTGTATCCATTGAATGATGAGGTTTTGTGTTCGAGTTTAATGGGAGAGCTATCACATGGAAAGTAAATTGAAATAATTCAGAATTTGAAGTTGTGTTTAAAGAAGATGTCAATAGCAATTGCATAGTCTGGGTATATAATAATGTTGTGAATGTGTGGAGTAAGATCATTATTTATCATAAGTGCAGTTCCTGCCTTAGAACCCTCTGTACAGAACCAGAAGTAAGTATAGTAGAGAGTTTTGTATGGCTTAGTGATTAAATATTCATTAGATAGTTTGTTTCTGTTAGGCTGATAATGTTGAGGTTGTTCTCAAGACAGTATTGCTCCCAGTCTTGTTTTTTAAGATTTTGGTTAAGGCCTCGGATGTTGTGTGTGCAAATAGAGAGTGAGAGAGAGTTAGATTGGTTACTAGGATTAATTGGAGTAGTAGAGAGGTTTTCCTGTTGTGCTATGTTTGTACTACTCATTAACTAGTTTAACTTGTGTCCATTGGTGTTGTATTTTCCAATGGACAGGAAGTGTGATTTTTAGTTGTGTTGTTGTTGTCATTGTTTGGATTCTTGGGTTCTTCCGATGTCTGTAGGGTACTTGCAAGTGACTGTGCTGTACTGAGTACGGCAGGTCTAATTAGTGAGTATGTCTTAAATATACTTCATGTAGGGGTAGGTAAGGGAGTTAGGTTTAGTAAAAAGTCTGGAATAGAATTAATCTTAAAGTATGCCCGGAGAGTTTTCATAGTAGAAGCTATATTATGTTGTAATGTAATTGGAAGTGGCAGTTCGATTTTTTGATCAGAAAGTATAGTTTTCAAGTTGGGTAAGTTATCGGGAAGCTGGGGTAGGTGTTTGGGGTAGAGTGAATTTACTGGTGATTCCTCAGGGGGATTGGTAGGGATTTGGATCCACTTCTTTGAAATTTTTGTGAAATAGTAATGTTTTTGTAATTCTCTGATGGCTTCTACTAAGTCTTTTAGTGTTTCGATCAGAATTGGGATGCTGAATTCTTCCAGTATTTGGTCTATCTTGGGGAGCATGGGCTTATTAATAAGGTTGGCCTGCATGATATGTTCAGGTAGAGGAGCTTAAATTTATAATAAGGTGTTATTTGTTTTAGGAATTTTCTAGCTTTCTAGTCACTAGTGATTGGAAATGAGAACTGGGTGGCTGTTTTGATTTTGGTTGTGTCGGAAGGGAGTGGAAGCTTTATATTAAAGTAGTCATTAGACAAAAGCTTGAATGTATAGTATTCTCTGAGTATAGAGACCACTTCTGAGAGTGGAACAGTTGATGTACAGTACCAGACAGCAAAAACTATCTATTTTTTTTTTTTTAGGGCACCAAATTTGAAAATTTTATAACAATTCTGATTGGCTAATTTTCATGTAACAAAGTTTTGATTGGTTAAAAATATCAAAATGATTTTTTTTATATAATAAGTGCCAAAATTTGGATTTTTAATAATAAATATTAACCAATCAAATTACGAGCACGTGATTAGCATCAATCTGATTGGTCAATTGTCCTGCGCCAAATTTCTACTGTACTATTAAAGTTGCTGAACTATAACTTCTTTAAAAAGCAAGATAACAAAAATCTGTCTTACAGATTTGTAGTTTAGGTTACAAATAAAAAATTTGTAAGAGAGATTTTTAAAATAATTACTTGTTGTGAAGTTATTAGACTTTAAACAATGCCAAAAAAATAGATAGTTTTCGCTATCCGGTACTTTAGCAGAGTTGTACAGGAAAAAGCTTCTAACTCTATGATTAAGTTCTTGGTAGGTGAAGGGGTGGGCTTCCTTTTAGATGGCAGGTCAAAGTAAGTATCAGGAATCCGATTGTCCATTTTGTAGTAGTCTGTAAGTTTTTTCTTGTATTCAGATATGTATGGTAGTGCTGCCCTACGCTTGATTGAAAAGTACTGGCGCAAACTAGGAGTTAGTTCTCTATAGTATGCAGAGAGAGGAAGAAGTTCTACGAAGTATACTTTTGGAAGTTTGCTAAATTTAAAGATTTTTCTTAAAGCGTTGACCACTTCTTTAGTATGTGAACGTTGTTTAATAGGAAGTGCAAAGGGGAGGATTACTTTTATTTCCTTAGTAATCTGGTCTGGGTGCTCAGGAAGTGGGAGTAGTCTCTCTTTAATAGCTTTTTGAATTTCTTTTTTAAGTATTTTAGAGTTTTCAGCATCTTTGTCTTGATTTGCAGGAAGCCTTGTGCATATCATACTAGCTCGTAGGTAGGCTTATTGTGAGTTTGGTAAAGTTGGTACTAGCGAGATATTGGCCAATTAGCATTTTTCTGAGCATTAAATAAATAATGGTGCATATTTCCCGGTTGGTGAATGTAACTTTATTTTCTTCTTTGTATGTCTCAAAAGCATTATTATAAAGGCTCATGTACTTCTTTTGGTGAGCTGGTTGGGTTCTTTAGTTCTTGGTGAAGGTGGTGAAAAATCTTGTATCCCGGTGAATAAATTTAAGATGGATGGCCTCAGGAAGTATAAATTGTATTGGACTTGTTGTCAATTTGTATTTAGTAAACTTACATATTCCTTCTGGTATTGTTAGGGCTTCTGCGATAGTATCAAAGGACCAAGCTTCTGGATCAAAGGGCGTGTCGTCCAGAGTTTCAAGTTTGCTTTGTATAGTAGTTGCCAATTCCATATGATCTGTGGTATCCATGTATAGTATGTTTAGGTATATTTTGGTAATCTGGCTGTAGAGTGGTCTACTACTACCAGGGGCATTCTCGAGCGTGGTTTTAGATGCTTTGTAGGGAGAGCAGTTTGTGGTGATACAACTCATAAGTGTTTTCTGCTAGTATTTGCTATAGTAGCTGAGTGTGGCCGAGCAGCGGTGGTAATATTACTAGAAATAATGGGTGAGGTGATTTGTTTAGTAAGTATTAATGACCGCAGTACTCTAGTTTGATTAGTTGGTGTAATAGGTAGTAGCTGTGTATCTTCTAGAGCTAGAAAGTCTAGAATATGTGTTGTCTGTGCAAGAGGTGCTTGCAGAATTGTGTTGTTAGGTGTGGTACTTTTTAGTTGGTTTTGCTTGTTTTCTTTGTAGCTTTCAACTGATTTGTTATCAGTTTCTGGGTCAGTATGGAATTGCTGGGAGGTCATTGGTATGTTTTGCTTTTGTATAAGGTTTCATTGCATTTTCACATAGTTGTAATAGTGTGGCAAGGTCGCTACTTTGGGATGTTGTGAGTAGTTTTGCAATGATGCTAATGGAACCGTCTTTTTGTGCTATGAGGTTGAATAAATTAATTGGTCTGTGTTATCTTGTTTGCATAGTCAATGAGATGGAAATTTAACCAAATTTGGGATTTTCCTAGTTTGGTAATGTTGGTATAGAAAATGAATTTGTCTTTGTATTCTGGTAGTGAGGGAACAGAGAAGAAGACAGAGAATGTAAGTTTGGACCAGTCATTGATAATAATTTCTATGAACTCTTTAGCTGGTTAGCATAGTAGGTTTTGTGTCAAAGAGTGTTTTTTTCAACTGAGTTTGTTTGCGTGAAAATGGTAAGAAGTTAATGAAAGAGGAGAAGCTACTTGAAGACATAGTTTCTGGTGCGAGTTTTGGTTCGAGGGATGTTTTGGTTTGGGGTTTTTATGTTTTTACTTAAAACTAAGGTGACAAAATGTTTTTTGTTGTCTAATATTGATTGGTCCTTAGGACCGTTGTTGCCAAATGACGAAAAAACTGACTTGTTGTTTATTTTTGAGTTAATCGCTTTTACTTGGATGAATTTAGACCTTTTTGTAGAAAATGCACCTTCTTTAAATCAATATTTGGATGCCGAACAACTTTACTTAGGGGCCGAGTATCAAGTTACTTAGTAAAATTTCAAGATATTGTCTCGGGAAAATTTTCTTTTGTTCTAGTTTTGGTAATAAGGATCTATGGGGAGAGTTGCTATTATTTTTATGCTAACCAAGTTTAATAGTGCATAAAATTAGAATTTATTAATAAAAATTTGTAAATTAGGGGGTATCCAGAAAAAATAGTCTAAAAACTGATTCAGTAGTTCAAATTTAATGATTTTGGTACCATGTGATTCGCCTTGGTGAGAGGAGTCAAATAGTACAAATTTCATTCATTTGGATCACTGGATCAAAAGTTATTGGCCAAATACTATTGGTTATAATGTTTTCTTATAAAATAACTATAAAATCAATAGATTTTTGTGAATAACTATTAACCTAGTAATCCAAATGAAATTATTTTGGTATTATTGGATTCATCTTACCGAGATGAATCGAATGGTACCTAAATTATCCAAATTGGATTACTGCGTTACAATATATTCAGTTTTTGTAAAATTATATATATAAATATACGGATTTTGAAAAATTTTTTTATATAGTAGAGGGGGGGTCAAGCGCTACTATGAGGGGTACATAACGTTATTTATAGATGCCCCTTATAAGATTTTATAGAATTTTATTAATAAAATTCTATAAAATCTTATGATTCAAGGGTGTGGTAACATAAAGAAACTGTCTGGTTGTCACTCCCAAGGGGTAGGTCTAGAGTTCAAATCTCACTTGAGATGAATTGGAAAATAGGCCTGTGTTACGGTAATATTTTTTCATCGATTGATCGAGTATATTATCTGTAACCTTGGTATCACTATCTTGAATAGGAGCTTTGGTATAGTTGTATAAGTTATACAGACAAATCCAAGGGACCAGAACAATTGAAACCCATTGGCAAGCCCTGAGTGAAGAGATAGCTGGACTTTCAATGGTACCGGAGAAAAGGAACTTAGCAGTAATTGACCAAAAAATCTGAACAGGCAAGAGCCTCTATGGCAAAGGGGGCCCACCAACCTGGCCACCGGAGTCGCATCGGGAGAAAGGTCATGTGTTATAAAAGCATAAACCAAGAAAAAGAAAACCTTCGGCATCTAAAGCCTGGCAGACTGATCCTTCCAGGCCAACAGGATTGGTAGTCTGAAATGACTAGAGAAAAGATCCAAAGAGTGACTGACCGAGTACTGGGGTTTAGTAAACTTCGCAAGGGCAGACAGAACTAATAGGCCAATAAGAAGCAAAAGCATGGAGCCATGTATGTATTAAGACCCAATGGAGCTCTGGGAGTACCCATATAGGAGTTTTTGGACGCTAAGAGGATTTGGGACCACCAATACAGGTATATGCTGGTATAAGTGCATGCAGGAGTAATCTGGTTTTCTCTAGCCTCATGATAACATCCAAATATCTGGCACTAGAAGCATTTGCGAAACATGCCCAGATACCTCGCCACTATAGCAAGAAGTACAATCGTTCACACATTTCCAAATTCAGAACGTTAAATCCTAGGTTCTCAAGTTGCAGGAAACTGGCTAGTTGCGGCAGCATGCAGGCTTGAGATACTTACCCAATATGGTAGAGGTAGCTACATGGCTTGAGATACGAACCCCGAGAAGTATACTAGTAAGAGATTTTTTGGGTAACCAGATTTTGGGTACACTAACTTGAAAGTATAAAGCACTTACTTGGCAACACACACCAAATTGAAAGTGATAATTTAGGAAATGTGAATAAAGTGGCAAATATGTAAATGTTGATTGTTGGATGAAAAGGGGCGTAAATCCAGATCAACTATATTAATGAGAATATAGAAGGCCCTGGTGGGTTTTAGCTATGAATAAAAGGTTTATAGCCTAAAGTCCTAGTTTCAATACTAGTATATCATATGTATATACTTACGGCACCACCAAATGTCAATCTATTTAAGTATTAATAAAGTTTAGGGCCAAAGCTATACTCCTAATATTAAAAAAAATCTTATGATTCATAAAATTTTACTAATAAATTCTAACTTCATGCACTAAGTAAACTGTTCAACATCTAAAAATACATTAAATTAGCAGAATTTTTTTATTTTACTTGAAATTTGAAGAAAAGATACTTAAATTTGACTTTGTTAATCAAAAATCAAAAATTATGCATCTAGTATCTAAAATTCAAGTAAAATAAAAATAATTATACCAATTTGATATATTTTTGGATACTAAACAAGTTTACTTAGTGCAAATCATTTTTAGTAATTAATATAAAATAGAATTTTTATATTTTTAATTATGGTTTTACTAAACCACACTACTAGTGTTCAACACCAGTATGCGGTATAACGTGAAGATCAGTATCAAAAAATAAACAAAAAAAAATAAACAAAAGTTAAAGACAATAAATGTTGAGTAAGAGTTAATAGTTAGGGTTAGGGTGAAACATAGTATATAGTAAAATTTCACAAGAGGTTTTTTTTTTAAAAAAAAATGGTGGTTTCATAGATAAAATTTTGAGTTAGAAGGTATTTTTTAAAAAAAATAGCAAAACAACAAAAATTTTATGTTATACCTGATCTTTACATTACACTGCATTTAAAAAATTTGATTGGTGTAGATCATTGTAGTGTTGAGCACCAGTGATGTGATTTAGTAAAACCATTTAATTATTATTAAAAATTTTATATAATTATTTTGGCAATTTTGATTTGCTAATAATACTATATTATATAGCATCTAATAATCTCTCTAACCCCCTCTTCTCTAAAAAATCAGATAATAAATGTCTTTACCCTTATTTATAAAATTTAATAACTTAATAAAAAATTAATTTTTACTATACAATTATTATTTTAATTAATTTTGTACAATAATAAGCATCTGTCAAATTTAAAAATCTAAAATTTTACTTAAACTTAATTATTTTAAAAACTGTAGTATAAAATTTTTTGTACTTTTTTTATTTAAAAAATATAGATTTAATTGTTAAAGAATTTATAATTTAATTTTAGCTTAATATCTTATATATTTAGCTCTGTATAAATTTTTAAAAATATTTACAATAATATAGTAGGCTATTTGTGAAGTTACTTATAACATTTATAGAAAGAAAGTATATATAAATTGAACTTAGAATACATATATAGAAGGTCAATTGTATATTATTTTCCAACAATGATTATACTATATGCTATATTAGAGTGTGCATTAATTCAGAATACTTATGAGCACTAATTCAAGATACTTAGGGGCATCCATAAATAACGTTATGTACCCCCTCATAGTAGCGCTGGACCCCCCTCTACTATATAAAAAAATTTTTCAAAATCCGTATGTTTATATATAAAATTTTACAAAAACTTGAATATATTATGATCCAGTGGTCCAATCTGGATGATTTTGGTACCATTCGATTCGTCTCTATGAGACGAATCCAATGGTACCAAAATCAATTTATTTGGATTACCGGATCACGTTTTATTAACGAAATACTATTGATTTTGTAGGAATTTTATAAGAAAACATTATAACCAATAGTATTTCGTTAATAAAACGTGACCCAGTGCTCTATATTAAATGAAATTGGTACCATTCGAATCCTCTCCTCGAGACGATTCGAATGGTACCAAAATAATCCAATTTGGACCACTGGATCAAGTTTTAGACAAATTTTAATAAAAAAATTGCGTTATGTTGGAGGGGACCCCCCTATATAGTGAAAAATCGTTATATTTTGGGGGACCCCCCCCTCAAACATAATGTTATTTATGGATGCCCCCTTATTGCAATTGTAAAATGATTTATTTTTGATCAAATTTGTAAATCACTACACATCTTCACAATTGCATAATTGTAATCTAATTGTGTAATTGAACAATCTGATTTTTAACAAGTATAACAGGACCCCGAATAATCTATATAAGGTCATAGTTGAAAAATAGCTAATAGAGAGCTGTTTTTTTAAAAGGTTATATTTGAAAAGTAGGTATTGAAGAAAAATATTATATTTGAAACTTGCTAAATGGCAAAATGGTATATTTGAAAGAATGCTAATAGGGTAATTTTTATAAATGTTATATTTAAAATGTGCTAATAAAAGTTGGAAAAATGCAAAAATTAAATAAAGATTAAGCAAAGCAATTTTTTTTTAAGTTTTTTTACACAACTTATAGTTTATATATTTATGATCATTAGCAACATGTGGATAAAATGGGCTTAAAAGACTTTGACCTTTTTTTTTTTTAGAGAACATTCTGTTTTTTTTTTTTTTAAGGAACAGTTAGTTTTTTTTTTTTTTAGGGAACAGTTTGTTTTTTTTTAGGGAACGTTCTGTTCTGTTTTTTTTTTTTTAGAGAACATTGTATTTCAAAAAAAGTTAAAGATGAATAAAAGTTCTAACTAATATATGAAATATAGCTTATATATATACCAAACCAAAACTGCTAACCAAAAAAATTTTTACATGATGCTCAAATATAATCTACATAGATTATTCGGGTTCATATTATTTCGCTGACAATCACTTCACTGACATAACATTTCACCTACAAATACTCACCGACAAGTTCATTTTACCACAGTTTGTTTCACTAACAAGTTTTATTTCAAAAAGCACTCTAACTTTAGCCCTAATTCTATCTAATTCTACCCTGACCCAACGAAAATGGCCAGAATTATTTTGTTGGTGAAATGAGCTTTGGTGAAATAAACTGTCAGTAAAATGAACTTGTCAGTGAATAATTGTCAGTGAAATGTTATGTCAGTGAAGTGATTGTTGATTAATTAATTGCCGCCCAAATTATTTGGGGTCCTAGTATAACTGATTTAACAAAAATTATAAAATAATGTATTTGTATTAAATTTTTGTTTAGAAATCATTTACAATTTATGCAATAGAACAACAATTAGTTAATTGTATAGATAATCGATGAACTATATGGTTTGATCAAAATTAAACTATTTTTAAAAATTTTAATTGGCAAAATAATACAGTCGGACCTTTATAAATGCAATTTCTATAAATGCAATACCTTCTTAAATATATATATTTTTTATTTCATATAATGTTATTAGTACTAAATGCACGTTCTATATTCTGTAAATGCACATTTTTTGAATAACATTTTATATTACACTAACCTCCCTAAATGCATGTAGCCAATCAAATTTTAGTATTTAAAATAGGTTATACAGTTTTAGTAAAAGTTACACAAACTTAATGATCTAATTTTTAAAGCTGCAATTTAATTGGCTCTTTCTAAATGCAAACCTCTCTAAATGCACATTGTAGGCTTGTCCCTACAAGTTGCATTTATAGAGAGTTGACTGTAATTACCGTAAATGACTATATAAAAGACCTCCTATGATAGTAAACCTACTATGTATCATCACCTGGTCTATTATATAGGTTGAGATTTTTTGTGAAGATAAAAGACCTGGGTATACTATAGAATCTAAAATGATAAAAGACCCAGATATACTATAGGCACTACTTGTTACAGGACAGCTTTGAACATTAGTTTGGACAATTTTGGACAATCTTTACAATTAAATAAAGTAAAATTACTTAAAATTTTATTAAGACAATCTATTTTAATTTTAACTGGAATGTGTTCAGAACTTTAAAAAATATATAATTATATATTTTTTAGACAAATTTAATAATTATTAAAGCCTGTATAAGCTTTGGACAATCTTGGACACTTGGATATTTTTGGTCATGAACAAGGCCAAAAAAGGCCTTGGACAGCCAAAACGTACAACACTGCTATAGGATAAACATTCAAATAGCTTGAAAATAAAATATAATTCATATTACTTGAACCAACATGCTATATTTATAATATCCGATACTGGATACCCATCTGTACAATAGACCTGGGTCTACTATTGGGTTTAAAATTGAGAAAATGTAACAGACCTGAGTCTTTTATATGGCTGTTTACAGTATGAACATTATTTCACATTTATATGATAAGACTTTTATTTATATATAGTAATAAATAGGGTTCCGCAATTCAATTTAATTCGATTTAATTTGATCAAATATTCAATCTCTAATCAAATTCAAATACAGAAATTTCAAATCAAATCAAATTCAAATTGACAAAATATTTAATTCGATTTGAAAATATTTAATAAAAATTACAAATAAATTTGATTTGATTTGATTTGATCAAATTAAATTCAAATTAAGAGCTTATTCGATTCAATCAAATTCAAATATACCTAATATTTGATTCAATTCAACTTTGAGGAACCCTAGTAATAAATATATAAATAATATTTTCATAGAGATCTGTTATATATAATACTAGTGTTCAGACCCAAGTTATACTTACTCGGGTTACCCGCCCACCCGTGGGTGACCTGGGTAGAATTATGACCTACCCAGGTAGCAACCCGCAGTCATCTGTGGGTTACCTACATGGGTAACCCATATGAGTTGATTATAAACTATATATACAGTAGTGTTCTGACCTGTTATAAAATTTCAACCTGGGTCGCCCAGGTCACACCATATGTGTGAACACTAGGTAGTAGAAACAATTCCACCACAGGTCACCCGTGAATAGTAATATGGGTCACCTAAGTGATAAAAAAATTTTATAGTTGAAAAAGTAAAAATTGTGATCAAATCGCGTAAAATAGCTTTTTTTAAGTTTTTTTTACATTTTGTACTTTTTATTTTTATGATCTATAGAAGCTTACAAATCAGACTATAAAATTTTTTTATTACTTGGGTGACCTGTGTTATACCCGCAGGTAACCCATGTTATCACCCGCAGGTGACCCGTAGTAAAATTTTTTCTACTACCTAGTGTTCACTCAGATGACCCGGGTTGGAATTTTCATGATAGGTCTAAACACTATATAATACTATATATATTTTATTGAACTTTATTATTCTATTAACAAAAACTCAACTTGTAGCGAATATGACCAAGATTTATAATTGTTAGTAAATTAGAAAAGAATAGTTAAATCAAATCCCTTCACCAAAACAAATTTCTGGAATTGAATAATGAATTCACCATATTTGTTAATTTATAGTACTAATAGTGTACTAATGCTTTACTTTATTTTAATAATGCATTTAAAAAGGAACTGCCTATTTCCACTATGGTATTTTATTATTTTCACTATGGTTATACAAGATTTTCTATTTTTAGATTTTAATATAATATTGTATATTATAATTTTAATTATTTTCAATTGACCCAACTTGATTTAGGACTTGTATAATATTACACAATATTAGTGGTGTGTAACCAAAAATTATTTTTGCGAAAACAATGCACTGGGCCCTTGTAACATATGTGTATATGTTGTGTAGCCAGTATATGTACTGTGATTGAATATTGCTTTGAACAATTAGTTTTTAGGATTTCTAGATTTAGAGTTAGGGTGGGCCGGAATTATATCTAACCCCGCCAGGGGCATTATCATGATAGTGCCCACTAGCATTAAAGCTTAATGCCAGCCGATCCAGGGTTAGGCTACTAAAATAAGACTTGTGTAATATTACACAACAGTAGCAGTATATAACCAAAATTATTTTTGCAAAATCAATGCACTAGGTCTTTGTATAATATAAGTGTATATATTATTTTGAATTCTAAAAATAGAAACACTTGTGTAACCTTGGTGGAAATAGCAAAATACCATGGTAGAAATAGTAGCTCCCTTTAAAAATAGCCGATTTTTATAAAATATTAATGACTTTAAACTCAATTGCTTATAGGATTCTGGTATATAAAACTTAAGTTTTTATTGCTATAGTATGTGACATCTAAAGACTAAAATAATTAATAGCTCATTATACAGAAAAGATATAAAAAAAGAAAGCCGCTAAATTGTAACCAAGCTAATTTGCTATAACTTAGTAGCTTTATTTTAAAAATAATTATATATTATCGATTTAGGATTTTAATAAATTTAGCAAGTTGTGATATTGAGGTTAAGATTTAAAAAAAAAATTAAAATAATTATTAGGTAGGGTTAGAGTCTGGACTAGTATTAATATTAGATTCGAAGGTGTAAGTCTAAAAACTTTTAATTAGAAACCCAAGACTAGTTTACATAATTAAATTTCAAGTTATTTAAAATTTTTGATTTTTTTGTAATTTTTTCTAATTTTTCATTTGTTTTGTTATACAAGATCCTGTGATCTAATTGGCCAATTATATTAATCTGTGATATAGCAACCTGCGATATTTAGCAACCTCCTTGATTTATACCACTTTGAATATGTCTACTTTTTATAGGATACGTTAAAATATTAACTAAAATAGAACAAGTCACATGTTTTGGTATTTGTTTATTAGCTAATTTTTAAAATATTTGTCAATTAATAAAAGTTTAGCTACTAAAAAAATTTTAACTAGTCAAAATACAAGGAATTAATAAAACATCAAAATTCATTATAAATTGAAACAAATTCATTACAAATTAGCATTTTAGTCTTTAGATATTATGCACTATATCAATTACAAATATAAACATAATATATATATTGCTTGGATTAATTTTTTGAAACTTGCAATAATAAAAATTTTTTTGAATTGTGACTTAATCATTTACAAAATTTTGGAATACTATATTAAATAAGTATAAATAAAGGTCTTTGATAAATATAAACTTTGATAATAGATTACAATAGAATTCCAAAATATATATAGATAAGCCAAGTTTATTATAAAATTACTAAAAAATAGAAGGAAGATTTGCAAAAAATATCTTAAAAATAAAAAAAATTATTACAAATAAAAAAGAACTATATAAAAATCCCAAAATAAGCAAACTAATATCTGATCTATTTATATAATTTATATATTTTGAAGTCCTGCTACAATAATAAATAATAGAAATTAAAGATTTAGAAAGTAGAGTCTTGACTTGAATAAAACTTACATCAACTGCTTAATATTTGTGGTTTTAAAGTTATTATATTAGAAATATCAAATAGCTAAAGACTTTTGATAATCATTTATTGATTTTAGTTATTTATTAATACATGCAGAAAATTGTACCTAAATATTATTGTGAGTATAAAATCATTTATTAATCCAACTATTTACAAGTTCACAAGTACTCATATTTAATTTCATTTAATAATATGAGCAGTATGCCATTGGCATCCTGGGGTTTCTGAGTTAAATTTTTTTTTTTTTTTTTTTTTTTTTTTTTTTTTTTTTNGGTCTATCCTCTAATTCTTTATTAAGATTTTGTAGATTATACATATTTGATTACATGTAGGAATTACTAATCTAAAGGGAAGTAGAGGTAAGAGCTGGAGTTTACTTTTCTGAGTTAAAATTAAAAAAATATTATAAGCAAATTTTTATAATAATTGATGATCTGCTACAAATTGATAGTGGCTACACTAACTAAATATAATGGAAGATCATTATAAAAGTAATTAAATGAGCAATTTTCTGCTTTAAATAAAAATTGTACTTTATTTAGGATACTATAACTATGAATTTTTAGTATAATTTCAAATACTAAATATGCTAAAAATCTTTACTTAATTTTTACAAATTTTATAGCTCTTTTTTTTATTTTAAGCTTTTTATAGCTATTTTAGTATACTTAACTATTGTTTAACTCAGTCTAAGTAAAATTTATTTTTTATAATTATTGTTTTCAAATATTGCTTAGAGCTATTCATTAATCATCTGATTATTTTTTATCAGAGGCCTACCCCCTTCCTTTTTCTTAATATATATAGTCAGGTTTTTATATATAATTTTAACTTTTTTACCCCTTCCCACCCTAAAAAATAATCTGATTTTTTTCACTCTTCTTATCTCTTTTGATCTTTGTAGCTATTTTTTTTCGTATTGCTTGCTCTTTAAATTTAGCAAAATATATACAGTTGTCTCTTTTAATCCAAACCTCTCTAAACTGAACACTATTAAACTCTCTCTAAACTGAACAAAATCCCCTAGAACATTTGTAAATTTTATTATAAAGTTCAGATAAGCCATATATAACTTTTTGAAAACTAAACTTTTTCAAATTTTTATATAGTAAAAAAAAGCAGTCCTAGCAGTGTCCCAGCAGTTCGGATTAGAGAGAGTTGACTGTATTTATCCAATTTTTGATTGTGCTTATACTTAGCACATCTTTTTTTTCACCTTTCTGGATACTACAAATTCTAGAAGAGTCTTTTGTACAGTTAATTAATCGTAAAAATTAGTATGGAGCATTATTGTATGGTTCTTATATAACAACCTATGCTTTTTTGAAAGTTTATTTTATAGATATATATATATATAAATATATACCTATGCGAATAAACTATATTTTATAAAAGGTAAAAATGAATTTAGCTTTATTTTTGTTAATAAGACTAACATTTTAGTCAGATGGTTTTAAAATTCTTATAGTTGGTAGTGTTTAAAATTTTTATAGTAGGTGAAGACTTTGTTTGGTTTGTTGATAGTTTTCAAATTCTTATAGCAGAGCAAAGACTATATTTTGCCAGGTTATTTTTAAGATCCTTATACTATATTTTAGTTGAATGCTTTTAAAATTTATATAGCAAATAAAAACTTTATTTAGTCAGGTTATTTTAAAATTTTTTAGTTAGGAGAAGACTATATCAGTCAAACAATTTTTTGAAGTTTTTTTTAACTTTGCAAAGACTATATTTAATTAGTTTATTTTAAAATTTTTATAGCTAGCAAAGGTTATATTTGGTAATTTTAAAATTTTTATAACTAAAAGATTTTAAAATTTTTAATTGTTGGGTAAAGAATTATTAAGGTTAGAAAACATTTTTAAAGTTCTTATAATCTTGAATTCTCATTTAAAATTATTTTTTTCCCTTGTAAGGTTGCTTAAAAGTTTCAAAAAAATAATATATTTATATAAAATAGTTTATTGAATTGGTTCTACATATTAAAGACTTATTTTTATTGAAACAATCTATAAGTTGTTTCAAAGTTTTTTTTTACAGTTGCAACAAGTAGAAATATTGAAATATTTGCTTGATATTTAAAAAGAAAAAAAATTAAGTCAAGATAATTAAGATAAAGTTATACGAACAAGTGAAAATAATAGCGATATAAAAAGTTTAAATTATTAGTAAAAAGCAATGCAGGATCCTGAAATATACATAAATAGATAAGGTCAGAGAATGTGTCACCATTATAGACAAATAAGGTTTAAATCTTTTAAAAAATTATTAAAAAGTTTAGATTTTTAATTTGCGTATTTATATATCAAAATTTTATATATAAAAGGTTAATTTTGCGTATTTTTAATATAAATTTGGTTTGTCCCCTTTGTTTTGAAATTGAGTATATGGTATTTTGATTTTCCAAAAAAAACAAAAATAAATAAATAAATAATAAATAAATAAAGTAAAAAAGCACGTTTATTATTCCTCTATACTTCATATATTGTACTCTTTTTTTTTCTTTTTAAATTAATTTTTTTATTTATTTTATTTAGCATATGTTTTATTTAAATATATTTATTTATTAATTTTGTTTATGTTTTTATTTACTTTTTTTATTTTTATTTTTTAATCATTATTTATTCTTTTTTAAAAATTAAAATTTTATTTTTTTGATCTTTTTTTTTAAATAATCCTTTTATTATTATTATTATTATTTTACATTTTTATTTAATATTTTTTTATTTTTTTGTTTATTTAAATTTTTTTTATTATTTTTATTGTTTTTTTTTTATTTTTTTTTATTTTCTTTTTTTTCTATTTTTTTTTATTTTTTTTTAATTCATTTTTTTTAATTTTTTTTTATTTATTTATTTTTTTTTGATATTATTTTTTGGGATTTATATTTTGGTGCACCCCTCTAGTTCTTTCTCTTTTTACTTCGCTTTTTTAATTAATAGCTCTTTTTTTTCCAGATTACAGTTAGTGTTGTCATTGCTGGAGTCACTGTCACTATTAGTTGGAGTAAGGCCACTCCAATTTAATTCTTTGTTTAACATTACAAGTTCAAATTTTTTAGAGGGGGGGGACTTAAACAACAAATGATTAGGTCCGGTTTGGGTCCGGCCAGGATCGGAATAGGTCCAGTTCAGGTCTGGTCCAGGATCGGACCAGACTCAGCCTCTAAATTTTATACAGATTGGTCTGAGTCTAAATATACTTATATTTATTTTTTGGTGCTGACAAGTTTACCTAGTGAAATTAGTTAGAATTAATTAGTAAAATTTTATGAATCATGAGATTTTATAGAATTTTATTAATAAAATTTTATAAAATCTTATAATACACAAATTTTTAATAATTAATTCTAACTTTATGCACTAAGTAAACATGTACAGCACCTAAAAATACATCAAATCGGCAGGGTTAGTTTTATTTTACTTGATATTTGGTTAATAGATGCATAATTTTGGATTTTTGATCAAAAAAGTCAAATTTAAGCATCTTTTCTCCAAATTTCAAGTAAAATAAAAACAATACTGCTAACTTAATGTATTTTTAGGCTCTGAAAAAGTTTATCTAGTGCTATAAGTTAGAATTAATTAGTAAAATATTGTGAATCATAAGATTTTATAGAATTTTATTAATAAAATTCTATATAATCTTATTATTCATAAAATTTTACTTATTAATTCTAACTTATTTCACTAGGTAAACTTGTTCAGAGCCTAAAAATACATTAAATCGGCAGTATTGTTTTTATTTTACTTGAAATTTGGAGAAAAATGCTTAAATTTGACTTTTTTGATCAAAAATCCAAAATTATGCATCTATTCTCCAAATTTCAAGTATAATAAAAATAACCCTGCCGATTTGTTGTATTTTAGGTGCTGTACATGTTTACTTAGTGCATAATATTAGAATTAATTATTAAAAATTTGTGTATTATAAGATTTTATAAAATTTTATTAATAAAATTCTATAAAATCTTAAAACTCACAAACTTTTACTAATTAATTCTAACTATATACACTAATTAAACTTATTTAGAACCTAAAAATACATTAAATCAGCAGAATTGTTTTTATTTTACTTGAAATTTGGAGAAAATATGCTTAAATTTGACTTTTTTGATCAAAAATCCAAAATTATGCATCTATTCTCCAAATTTTAAGTAAAATAAAACCAACCCTGCCGATTTGATGCATTTTTAGGTGCTGAATATGTTTATTTAGTGCATAATATTAGAATTAATTCATAAAAATTTGTGTATTATAAGATTTTATAACATTTTATTAATAAAATTCTATAAAATCTCATGATTCATAAAATTTTACTAATTAATTCTAACTTAATTCACTAAGTAAACTTGTTCAGGGCCTGAAAATACATTAAATCGGCAGACTTGTTTTTATTTTACTTGAAATTTGGAGAAAACATGCTTAAATTTGACTTTTTTGATCAAAAATCCAAAAATTATGCATCTATTGTCCAAATTTCAAGTAAAATAAAATTTACCCTGCCGATTTGATGTATTTTTAGGTGCTGTACAAGTTTACTTAGTGCATAAAGTTAGAATTAATTAATAAAAATTTGTGTATATAAGATTTTATAAAATTTTATTAATAAAATTCTATAAAATCTTATGATTCATAAAATTTTACCAATTAATTCTAACTAACTTATATAATGTTCCAAGGTTTAGCATGACTGTATCATGCAGCTACTCTAATTTTGGTGATCTTTCTGTATGGGTTCATTTTAGTAATATTAATAGTGAAATTTGAATCTAAAAGTTATATATATATATATGTTGTTTAACTCCCCCCCATAATTTGCTCAATCTAGAGGGGGGGTTATGTTAAACATAGATTTAAATTGGAGCGGCCTAATTACTAGTAAAACGCGTTGTTGGGGTCGTCGTTTGTAATTTGAGTGTGGATTTCGTTGCTTTTGGTCATGCCAGTTGATTTTTGTCACTTACAAGGAGTAATTATAGGTAGCTTTTTAAGCTTTCTATATCGTTCTTTGGCTTGGTTTGTATTTTCTGGTCTTGGTGAGTTCAGGAGTATATAAATTTTGGCTTGTCATTCTTGTATTTGGATGTGTTTACTGATTTTTTTTGGTTTTTTTTTATATTTTTGAGAGCGTCTTTGAGTTTTACGTTCCAGCTCTTGGAGTATTTGAGAAACTATGGATCTTGGCTTGTAATGCGTTTGGAGTTTTGAGTGTATTTTAGAGGTATATGTATGTTTGCATTGTGCAAATTCTTCTACATGTAACTAATATTTTCTTTCTTTAAGTCATCGCTTATCGCTTTTCTGATAATATTGAATTTATCGCTTTCATTGGTGTGCATCAGCATTTTTGAATTCAGGATAGTATAAATTTTGGTTTGGTTTAGTTTGTTTGGCTTGTTTTGAACACGTTTACTAACTTCTATTTCTGAATTTCAAGGCTTTCTTAAGCTTTTCATTCGGTTCTTGAATTACTTTGAAAATAGTTTGGCTTCTGAACGTGTTAGCTGATGCTATTTTTTCTGGGCATTAAATAAGTTTCTTTAGATTATATTGTAGTTTTTTGGATATGCTAGGTTCGTATATTTCTTTTCTTCATTTTGGTTTTATTCTCTTTTTTTTGCTTTTTCTTTTTTTTGGAATGTTTGTTGCTTTTCTGGTACTATTATACAATACTCTTGTCATTGGTGCTGCCGTTATTGGAGTGGTTAATCGTGTTGGTCATCATTATTAGAGTAGTGAATTACTTTCATTGTTGGTGTTGTTGTTGTATTGGAGTAGCAAATTACTTTGTCATAGTATTGTTGCTATTTGTTGTAGTGTATATTGAGATGAATATTTAGGAAAAGGAGTGAAGCGGTGGCGATAGCTGTAGTGAAGCAACTACTGGGTGAGCGAAGCTAGCCCTGTCTGTGTTGCTGAGTGTAAGCAAAGCAATACAAATTGTATTGTCTTCTATAATAAAGTTGTTTATAGAGAATATTTAGTTGCGCGTAGCTGATAGAATAGTTAATACCATAATATAGTGGTGTATAGAATGTATTTTTTTGTGAACTTAACTTTTTAATAAATATTGTTTTTATACAATAATTCGATAATTTTTATATTATTAAAATTTTTATAAATTAATATACATATGTACATATTGACATAATGCATTGATCACACTGATCACGTGATAAGGGGTGCACTATGGTGCAGGTGCACCAAAAAATAAACCCCTTATTTTTTTATTATATTATTATTTTTTTTATTTATTTTATTTTTTTTTGTTCTTTCATTTTTTTAACTTTTTTTATTTTTTTTGCTTAAATTTTTTATTTATTTATTATTGATTATTTTTTTAAAATAAATTATCATTTTTTATTTTTATTTTTTTTTTGTTTTTATTATTATTATTTTTAATTTTTTTCTATTCTTTTTTAATTTTTTGTTTATTTTATTATTTTTTTTTGATCTTATTGATTTTTTTTTTAGAATTTAATATTTTTGCGCATATGTGCTGTAGCACACCTCATATGATTTGATGTAATGTGAAATCAAAACAACCAAAATACCCCGTTTTTTGTTAGTTAGAGTTAGGGCGAGATTAGAATAGTGTGTAGGCAAAAAAAGAGTTTATAGTAAAATTTTGCAAGGAATTTTTTTTGTTAATTAGCAAAAAAAAATATGTGCAAACTTTTGCAAGTTTTTACGCAAGCATAAACTTGTAAAAAACTTATTATTAGTTCAGAGTGTTACGTAGGAGTAATAATTACGTAAATTTATACTATAGTATATCAGTAAATTATATATATGTAATCTTACGTAAGTTATTGCTATAATATTTCAAAAATTTTATGATCAATGCGAAATATTACAAAATAGATTAAATAAAAAAAAAGCACTTTTGGGGGGTTGCAAAATCGCAGAAGTAATATTTTCGCATATTTTGTGATATTTTCGCAATATTTTGCAATATTTTGCAAATTTTCGCAAATTTTCAATTTTTTTTTTTTTTTTTATACAATGTCGCATGAAGCAGATTTTTATTAGGTTTTTAAATAATACATCTTGGTTAATGAGAGTACATATAGCCACACATGCAACTTTTGTTTCCTATTTGAGTAGTTCACCTGAAGGTTCTACACTATACGCCATACCTGTAATCTAACTAGAAGATTACCCATTTAAACTCTCTGGTGTCCCCATCCTGTATTACCCACCACAATCACACCTACACATAACCTTGTGCTGCTTCAATTGAAGACCACTCAGATCGACATTTGCCATACTACTTGTATCCTAATTCTATAGATAATCTAGTAGCATTCCAACTGCCAGATTACCCTAGGAAGGGTGTAGTACATGCCCCCTAATCTTTCTATGTCCTACACATTTCTAGATTAGGCTTTGAATACCTTCGCAATGGCCGAGGCCACCACTAGCAGTTAGGACTAACCATTGAACCGCACAGTATCCTTGCTCTTGCAAGGTTCATTCTGATCCTGATACCTACATCAACCAGTCCTATAACCGATCCCTCCCAAACTACCAAACCAGTTAGCCCAAATGACAGATACAGGATGTAGGTGAGATTTTCTGGGTCACGTGGACCCCGATCCTCCGATCTTACCCCGGATGATCATCCATTAAAGTGATGATCGTGTAGCGGATAATCTAATCTTTTTTATTTATTTATTTTTTTATTTTTATTTTTATTTATTTACAGTAGCTTTTTTTTTTAGCTCGACATCGTTGGAATCGCCTTTGGAGTACATTTCGTCATTTTTTTTGGAGTGTAGTCGTTTGTTCTCTTTTTCGTCGCTTTCAGTATTTTTTCTTACTTCGTCGTCTTAATCTTGCTTTGTTTTTTCATACTAACCTTTGTCTTAGTTTTTGTAGATTTGTTAGTTCGTTCTAGCTCTTTGGAGTAATTCTTTAGAGTCGTCTTTTAAATTGCTATTTTTGGAGTTGTGGTCATCGCAGATGTCGTCGTAGGTGTCGTCATTAAGTTCTTCGTTGTTCTGTAGATTGTCGTTCTTGGCGGGTTTTTTGTTTGCCGTTTTGGTGTGTTGTTCTTTGTTTATTTATTTTTTCTTCAAGGGGTTTGTCCTTGTACTGCCGTTTTCATTTGTAGTATTTCATTTCTTTTTTTTTCTATAGTGCTTTCGTGTCTTTACGTCTTTGCGTCTTCGTGCCTTCGTTTTGTCATTTCGCCTTAATGTTTCGCTAGATATCGTGGTGCTGTAATTGATGTTGTTTATAGGTTTTAAACGAGGGTTAGTGTTAAATAAGGGATAGGGTTAGGTAGTCGTGTAAGATTAGATAGAGGTTAGATTATAGGTTAGTATTAGTACAAGTTTGAGTTTTTAGATAGTATAGTTAAGGTTAATATTAGTGCATATTTGATATAATATAAATAAAGAGAATTAAAAATAAAAAATATACAAACCTTCTTGGTCTTCTTGTACTCTCTTTTGAATCGTTGTAATTGAAATTCTTCTATGTTTATAAAATAAAATAATATTAAAACAAATTAAAAAAAAATAAATCATAATTAAAATTAAAACGAATTTAAAAAAAAATAATTTAAATAAAGAAATAATTTTAAATAAATAATAATTTAAATTAAAATAAAGTAACTTAAAAAATAAAATTAAATAGAATTAAAAAAGAATAAAAAATTAATTTAAAAAAAAATTAAAAAAAAAATAAAAATAAAAAAAAATACT
>QKWP01001864.1:0-25575 GCA_003550325.1 Gigaspora rosea | reverse complement strand
TTTTGATTATTTCCAAAAAAGTAAGTTTGACCGAATTTATCAAAACAGCAATCAAATTTTTAACAAAATAAACAATATCATTCAATTCTGATCTCTTAAAATCAAAGATTATACAAAGACTTATAACAATAAAAAGCAAACAGCAAAGGTTAATATTGATATAGGTCATGTAAAGAAAGAATTTTGCCAAGTTTGACATTTGTTTATTTTAGTAAAAACCAAGGTATTTATATACTTTATTCAAAAATAAAAATAAATACAAAAATAAAATATAAAATAAAAAAATAAATAAAATAAAATAAAAAAAATAAAAATTAGGCATCTACTTCATAGTTTATTATTTTTTATTTCTTAAATTAGCAAGGTTTGATAATAATTTATTTGTTGGTTATAATATATGAAAAACAGTTCTATGTTGTTTATTACTAGCATATAACCCGTCGCATTGCTCCGGAATTAAGTATTAGTTTGAAAGTTAAGATACTATTTATTTATAAATATTATTACTATAATATATTTAATTTATAAAAGTATTAATAGTAAATATAAAGATATTGATAGTATTTTAATTATTTGTATATTATATACTGTACTTTAGATAAAATTATTATATTATTACAAAAATAAAACTTTTAGTTAAATTTTTTTGACTTAGAACATTTATTTTTAAATACATGTTTCTTAGTTTTGTTTATTTAAGAAAACTATGTAAAGAATTAAAATTCAAGTTAAAGATTATAAAAAAAAAATAAATAATGTAGTATAAAAAGAGTTAAGTTTTCTAATACAGATAGGTAATTTTGAGCAGTTAGTTTTTTGACTATATTTATTAAACAGTAGATTTATAAGTTATAATAATACAATTCAAATAATATAAAAAATGCATAGTTCTATTTATTAAACTAAAAAAATAAATACTATAGTTCATATATTTAAACCTTCTTTAAATTTTACTATATATTTCCTAGTTAAACAAAGTATAAAGAGAGGATATATTAATACAATATGAAATATATAGTATACTAAATTAATACGGTAATAGGGTTCTCTTTATTATTAACATAAATTAATACATCATTAACAATTATTCTTCCCTCCTTCATATGCTAAAACTAAACCCTTGTATATTTTAATTTGTATGAAGGTTTTAATCCCTCGTATAGAGTTTTAGTTACTCAATTGGATCTTTAATCACTCGATTAGAGTTTTATCACTCAATTGGAACTTTAGGGTGTTCTCAAGCAACATGCTTGTTGTGATTAGCCAGTGATTGACTATAGTGCAAATCATCTAGTCGCAACAAATCTGCGTTACCGGTGCTGCTGACTAAGTTCATTTAGCCGATATTACATAAAGTTAGGATTAGCATTGATTAATTGCAGGTACTGTACTGTACATATTTTTAATAAATTTTTACTTGGTGCGATGCCAGCTAAATGAACTGTTGGTAAACTGATTGTTGATAAGGCGGATCCTTATGTTACTTAGAAATTATAATTTCAGGTAGAGAGACCACCGATTAAACTCTCCTTGCTGACTATTAGTTTTTGAAAATTCTGCTAATCTCCTTGGCAAATAGGAAATTTTACAAAAAAAAAAAAGAAAGTGTATTTTTGAGATCTTATCTAGGGCTATAAAGCTAAGCTTTTATTTTTGCGAATCGGCATTCTTTTTACTTTTTCATTAGCAAAAAGTTTTTCACCTCTAACTTCATTTTTACATCTATCTCCTTATCGACATCATCTATATTTTAATTCCCAGAATCATCATGGTATCCCAGAAATTTGTTAGTATTGCTTGTGTCAGTTAAATTAGTTAAATTGGCTATAAGTTTAAGTATTGGATTATTGTCTTTATCAACAGTGGTAGATGGAGTAGCGAATTTCAAATTACCATTGAGAAGTTACAATTTTCGATGTCTTTAGATGATTTGCAATATTATGGTATTATTAATTAGACCATTTTTTGAGAAACGATCAAGGATGTTGAAGAGTGATAGCTATGATTGAATCTGCTCACGCATCTTTCTTAATGTAATTAATTTAAGATCGTAATGTTACTCAAGTATTATGATTAATTAAAATATTGATTGGAATGGGCGCTTGAGCAAATATGTTTTTATTATCATTGTTTTGACAGATCAAAATAAAAAAAAAAATGAAATGATGGATTAATGAAAAGAAAAAGCAATCTACAATACCCCAATTTCTTTCTCGGGAAGAAAGTAGCACCACATATGAATTTTGAAGATTGCACAGAAAAAGGT
This sequence comes from Gigaspora rosea, assembly GCA_003550325.1. Lineage (NCBI taxonomy): Eukaryota > Fungi > Glomeromycota > Glomeromycetes > Diversisporales > Gigasporaceae > Gigaspora > Gigaspora rosea. The sequence goes on along the minus strand of QKWP01001864.1, from coordinate 23,309 downwards.
TTAGAAAAGATGAGCGAAGAAAAAAGAGAGATGAGACATACGAAGACTTGACTCATTCATCTTTTTCTTTACATAATTTACTTACTTCTTTTTCCAAACTTCGATTGATTTTATTTCGTTTAGTATAGGAACCGTCTGCTTATATAATTTCCATTTCATGTTTATCAAAAGAAAAAAAGGATGCCAGAAACGGCCTAGAAAAATAAAAGCGCTCATCACTCTTAATTTTTTTTTCTAAATTTTATAATACGATGATGTAGATTAGTAGATTACCTAGTATTAATGATATGAAGGCGATATGAACCCGATGGGGTCTTGAAACAATCGAAATTATTTTTTCCATTGATCAAACCGTTATCAGAAATTGTAGGTGTAGGAATCGTTTGTGCATTGGCATGACAATAATTTCCTTATCATATTCCGATTTATATGGATTATCAGGATTGCGAATTAAATATAGAAGTCATAAGGAATTAGATTAAAAAGAAAAAAGTCGGTTTAAATAAATAATTAAATAACTTACTTAACGCGTCAAAAGCCCCATAACAGATAAACATATTGCAACGCTTCATGTACATGACCAAAGAAATATTATAAACAGTGAGTACATAAGAGTTCGAATGATTTTTTTTTTTTGGTCTCATAAATACTTACTACCAATGAGCGCCGGAACAGTGAAATTGAAAATGAATTCGTAATGGTGAAAATAAAATACTAAACGCATGTAGGTATGGTTATGTCGTTCAAGCAGAGATGTCATATTTTAACATCAAATAGTTAGATAGATATATAGTATAATTAGTAACTTAAAATTTTTGGTAGAGTACTAAGTGAATTTTGATAAAACGAACGAATATCAATGTTAAAATATTTAATTTGCAAAAGCTAACACGCGATTTGTTTTTATAGTATAATCGGTAATGTAAAATTTTGGCCCAATCAAATTATATTTTTGTCTTATAATGTCTGTCTCCTTAGTGTTTATCTATCTCATACCGATCCCATTTATCTATCTTATATATTGATTTATATAAACAGCCAATCGGATTATAGTTTTGTCTCATAGTATTTATCTCATAATACCGATACCGTTTATCTACACCATTCTATATTATATATTGATTCTTCGGGGTCCTGTTAGAGTTAGGTTAGAAGGTTTACTAGAAAGTTCTTAAATTTCTTTGTATATATATGCAAAAGTTTGTACTGGATAAGAATACTTAGTTGAATTAAAAAGGTTGTTTTATCTAAATTTAGATATTCGCAAGTTTTTATTTTTTTAGCTCATTTTTTGACGATTTCTTTAAATTTTATTAAGACAACCTTTCTAATTCGACTAAGTAAACTTGTTAGCACTAAATTTTGTATATAGATACAAAAATTTTAAAACTTTTTTTTAAAATTTCTTAAACTAATTTTTAGTCTAAAGAATTTTAACAAAAATTGTTTATTTTTTAAAAATAATGATTGCAAATTTAGCCAATCAATTTAGAGTACGGTATACAAGTACATCACACCTATGCGAAGCATATTAAGCTTCTTGTTAGTTAGTTGAAATAAAAATAATTTAGATATTCTCAAATTACAGAAAAATTTTGGATAATATAGTTTATTGGTCTATTCATTCCAATTTTATAAAGGATTATTTAGTTTATTAAATTAACTTTTTTCTTTATAATTTGTATACTTATTTTTTATTTTATAAATATTTATATAAAATAACACAGGTCAAAATTATACATATCAGTATAATATCAGGTACCTGATATATATACTGTATTATATGTACATGGTATGTGACCAATATGTGACCGATATATTTATTCACATACCCAATATGTATAAAGTTCATGTAGGATATTGAACACATATTGGACACATATAGTGTACATATAGTATACATGCCATATACATATCGGATACATATCGCATAGATAAATTCTGTAATACATCATATACCCAATATACAGTATTAAAGTAATATCAGGAAAAATAAATTCGAATAATTTTAATAAATTTTAATAAATTTCAATGCATTTGCATTACTATCACTTAATTATTAATTTGCCATAACAATAATATAAAACAATTTAATAAAAATTTTAATTTTTTTTATTTATTTATTATAAACAATTCTCTAACAAATCGGTTACAATTTGGCAAATAACTAATAAACACTAGTGATAATACAACACTAACAAAGGCAGAAAACACCCAATGACTATAATAAAAAAAAAGAAAAAAGTTCAACAAATCAGTAACAAAATGCCTAAAGCAACTACAAAGCTACAATAAAGCTACACGAAAATGCTTAAAAAAACTAATATACCCAAGGTAAAATCTACAAGGTCCTCCAAAACACACCAAAACAATTACAAAATTGGCGACAAGACACCTTATAAGGCAACCACGAACTCGCACAGAGTGCACCTAAGAAAACTGACAGGGACTCCAAAACGAACTCGAAGCAATGTCGAATTCGGCGACAAGACACCAGTAATCATACAAGAAACACCCAAAGAAACTAAAAGGCACCCAAAGCAAAATTTCAAAACAACGTTAAAATCGGCATAAGAAAACATAAAATCACGCGAAGAATCTAAAAAACAAAAAAACTAAAGAACAGATATTATTTAAACTAGAGCGTGTCAACAAAAATCTGACAAGAAAAACACCAAACTAATGGCACCAGCAACGAATAATATACTGAAATAGTTGACTCCAATGATGAAACACTAACTAACGATTTCAATAATAAAGCACTAACTAAACGACTTCAATAACAAAATCAAACTGTTGCTCCAAAATGGATAGCACCAACGACAAAGAAAGGTTGCTCCAAAATGGACAACACTAACGACGGTTATTTCCTGAAAAGTATAACAGGGAAAAATAAAAAAAGATAATACTGGTATTAATAACAAAAATAAATAATTTAAATAAAATAAATGATAATAAAAAAACAAGGGCACTGACATTTATTAGATAATATTTTAGGGGGTGGGGGTCAAGAAAAATCTTACCTTAGTTAAATTTGATTGGCCAAATTCTATTTATAGATCTTACCTGGGATGGGAGTAAACCCCTATAGTAAATAGAATAAATGTCAGCGCCCCAACTTAAAAAATTAAATAAAAATGATAAGTATAGTAAAAAAGAATAAAAAAAAGTTATAACTAACGAAAAAAAATAAATACAGTATATAAATAAAAAAAATTTACATGGATCTAATCTAGATCTATGATAATAATTAAATATGGTCTGGTGCAGAAAGATTTGTACCTCAAACACTAAAATTAATTTTGTCCATATAGAAAAGTTCTTCAATTTTACCAATTTATTTATAATTTTTTATACCAAATAAAGTAGGTTCTGGGCTATCTTTTGATATATTTTTTGTTGTTATTTTATAAAGAATTTGTTGGGCAATAAATTTTTGAAAAAATTCAATTAAATTAAAAAAAAATAGAGTTTTTTAAAAAATTTTTAGATTTTAGACATTTTCGCAAGCTATATGCAGTGTAACAGTATTGCGCTATGCAAGTGCATAGCCCTGCATATGCTGAATATATGGTTAAAATTTTAGCTTAATTGGATCAGTAGTTGTCGAGAAATAAATTTCGAAAGTTTAATGCTCAATTTACTATATACTGTAGTACAAAGTTGTACAAAAATTACTATGTAATTTTGTACAACTTTTGTACTACATAGTAAATTGAGCATTAAACTTTCGAAATTTATTTCTTGACAACTACTGATCCAATTAAGCTAAAATTTTAACCATATATTCAGCATATACAGGGCTATGCACTTGCGTAGCACACCACTATTACACTACATAGTTTGCAAAATGTCTAAAATCTAAAATTTTTTAAAAAAATTCTATTTTTTTTAATTTAATTAAATTTTTTTAAGAATTTATTGCTCGACAAATTCTTTATAAAATAACAACAAAAAATATATCAAAAGATAGCCCAGAACCTATTTATTTGGCATAAAAATATAAATAAATTGGTAAAGTTGAAGAACTTTTCTATATGGACAAAATTAATTTTAGTGCTTGAGATATAAATCTTTCTGCACCGGACCATAATAATAATAAATTAATAAAATAAATTAAAATAAATAAAATTCTGATAGCAAAAGCTGCTATCGAAGAATTCAAAAAAATTAAAAATAAATTAATTATAAAAAAAATTACAAAATAAAAATAAAAATAAAAAATCGAATTAAAAACTAATAAAAATTAAAAAAATATATATAATTTATTAAGAAAAATTAAATTAAAAAAAATTTTAAAAAAATAGAAAAATATAGAAAAATACATTTAAAAAAACATTAATTATTAAAAAAAAATTACTTAATTAAAAAAAAATTAAAAAAAAACAATAATTAAAAAAAATAAAAATGTAATTAAAAAGGAGTTAAATATGCGTCAGCACCCTTGCGTTGTGCTTATACGTCAACTCTTAATGATTGACCAATAAAAATTTCAAGAACAGATATAATGTAGCACAATCAGAATGATCAAAACAAACGGTCATTTTAACAAAGTTGTCTAATAACTTAAAATTTCATTAGCTAAAAAACAGCAATGAGAAAAAATATATGGAGAAGTCTCCTCCTTATATATGAAATTATTCTTCGCTCTTTAATAAAAAAATTCCTTGTAAAATTTTAGTATAAAAACTAATCTTATCCCTAACTCTACCTAATCTAATGCAACCCTAACTCTAACTAACCAAAAACTCAGTTTATTTATTTATGCGATGTATTTATTATTTAATGATAAACATTTAACCAATCAGATAGAAAGGCGATATATAAGTATATCTAGTGATGCCACCAAAATTGATTTTTGAAAAAGACCTATTTCGTCTTCATTAGAGAAAATTAAAATTTTTTATAAGGAAAAGCAAATAAAATTTATATAGATATGTTCCTTATAATTTCGTCTATTCAAAAAAAGTATCAAATAATTTCGTCTTTCAAGTAAAATAGGTCAAAAACAATTCCGTCTTCAAATTTTAATTTCGGGTTTTAGAAACAGAAATGCTTTCATCCTCATGTATAAGTATATCACAAGTGGCGACATATAGATTTATCCTTAAAAAAAAATAAAAATTAAATTAATTGATAATCTGCCTATCAACTGGAGAATAGCGAAATGTGGCGTGCTTCCATCTAAAAGTTTTTTTCTTATTAAGTTAACGATACATGTCCACTAATTGAAAGTAGTAGAGCTCGTTGAGATACATCTAACAGTGGTTAGATTATCCAAATCAGCCCAGTGTGTGGAGAGTTATCATCGAAAAACAATTGGCTGATTATATAAAAATCTGTGACAGAAATTACATATAAAAATCACTATAGGTGAAATGTGGCGTGCTTCCATCTAAAAGTTTTTTTCTTACTAAGTTAACAATACATGCCCACTAATTGAAAGTTGTAGAGCTCGTTGAGACGCACCTAACGATGGTTAGTCATCCAAATCGGCCTAGTGGGTGGCGAGATATTGTCAAAAAACGATTGGCTGACTATATAAAATCTCTATGTAAACAATGTTTGGTTACATAGAGATTTTATATAGTTGGCCAATTGTTTTTCAACGATATCTCACCACCCACTGGGCCGATTTGAATGATCTAACCACCATTAGTTGTGTCTCGACGAGCTCTACAACTTTCAATTAGTGGGAATTTATCATTAATTTAGTAAGAAAAAAACTTTTAGATGGAAGCACGCCACATTTCGCCTATAGTAATTTTCATATGTAATTTCCGTCACAGATTTTTATATAGTCGGCCAATCGTTTTTCGACGATAACTCATCATCCACTGGGCTGACTTAGATGATCTAACCACCATTAGATGTGTCTCAATGAGCTATACAACTTTCAATTAGTGGACATGTATCATCAACCTAGTAAGAAAAAACTTTTAGATAGAAGAACGCCACATTTCGCATTCTCCAGTTGACAGGCGGATTATCAATTAATATAAAAAAAACAACTGTAATGCTATATAAAAATTTAAATAATGAAAAAAAATAATATGTAATAAAAAAAAATTTAAATAAAAATTTAAAAATTAAAAAAAATAAAAAACAATTAAAAAAAATTAAACGATTAATTGNAAAAAAAATAATATGTAATAAAAAAAAATTTAAATAAAAATTTAAAAATTAAAAAAAATAAAAAACAATTAAAAAAAATTAAACGATTAATTGAAGATTCGCCACTCAACAGAAGAATGATCTTAGCGTAATGTGATACAGATCATTATGTAAATCATATATGTACGGAATGCAGCATTCGTCCAAGGCTAACTTTTTATTTTACTAAGTTAACGAGCAAAGTCGATTAATTGAAAGTTTGTAGAGCTCAATGAGACGATTCTAATGGTGGTTAGATCATCCAAATCGGCCCAGTAGATGCCAAGATATTTTCAAAAAATGATTGGGCGACTATATAAAATTTCTATGTAAACAAACTATTGTTTATATCTGTTTACATAGTAATTTTATATAGGCGGCCAATCAGTTTTCGAAGATATCTCGGCATCCACTAGACTGATTTGGATGATCTAATCACCGTTAGAATCGTCTCATTGAGCTTTACAACTTTCAATTAATCGACTTTGCTCGTTAACTTAGTAAAATAAAAAGTTTTTCTTGGACGAACACTGCATTCCATACATATAGGATTTACATAGTAATCTGCGTCACATTATACTAAGATCATTCTTCAGTTGAGTGGCGAATCATCAATTAAATAAAAAAATTAAATGATTAAATAAAAAAAATCAAACGATTAAATAAAAAAAATCAAATGATTAAAAAAAAATGATAAAAGTAAAAAAAAAACAAAAATTAAAAAAAAAAACGGTAAAAAAAATAAAAAAATTTAAAAAAATCGGTAAAAAAATAATAATAATACAACAGGGTGAAACCCAAGTTGCCAACTAGTAAAACCCGTGTTCATTAATTATATTATGTAAAATCCGAGATAATTGTGTAAATTCTGAGTTTATTTTTTAGATTATACTTTTTTTAGAGGTATCTGTGTGAACCTGCCTTTAATTAAATAAAATCTGCTTTTTTCTTTCTTATATATATAAAACTCACTTTTTTTTAAGTAAAACCTGTAAATGCTATAAAAACTTTCGCTCATATAATTAATTAACATTAACGTTAATGTTAATATATATAGTATGATAATTTTAAATCTCACGTACCATGTTTAATGAAATTTACAGATCCCAATTGGAACGTAAAATTTATTCCAATTAAAATTACCGGACTTGTAAGAGCGACAAACACTATGTATATCTTATACAAAACTGCAAAACTAAAGATTTTGCTTCTAACTAGTTGTAGCTTTATAACTTAAAGATAAGTTATACGAAAGATGCTTTTTCACTTTAACCTAACTAATTAATGATTTTTTAGTTTGAACAGTTATATAACACAGGGGTGGTTAGCCCACGGTTAGGTTAACCTACAGAAATAAAGAATAACATGTAACGATAAGGTTGTATAAGGTTGTGTGAGCATCGTCTTAATAGTAAGTATACTTTTTTTTTGTCAACTTAACTCACTGATCAGCTTACCTTTTCTAATCGCATTATTTATTAACTCAATTCTTAAAAACCTGCTAATATAAATGATTTAAACTGAAGATTTTTTCCCTTTTCAATCAACTCACAGACAATCACTTAAAAGACACACATTTCACTGACACCCATTTTACTGACAAAGCTTATTTTACCAACGATTAATTTACAGAATAGTTCATTTCGTAGTTAGTATATTTTACTGATAGCGCTTATTTCACTAACAAAGTAATTCTAGTCATTGTTGTTAGGTTAAGATTTGGAATTAGAGTTAAAATTAGTATGATTTATTAAAAAAATTTGTTTGTAAATGAGTTGTTGGTGAAATATACTGATTCTATAAAATAAGCTTGTTGAAGAAATGAGTATCAGTGAAATGTGATGTCTTTGAAGTGATTGTCAGTGAAAAAATATGAACCTAGTTTTGCTTGGTAACGAATATAAAATTAGAGTTGAGGTGGATGAAAATAGGATATTATTTTCAATCTTTATATATTAAGTATATTTATACATTATTAGAGCGAATTAACCAATTTGAAAATATATGTTCAGATATGTTACAACTTTCCGAGAAGCTCATTCTCTCAGCAGATTTTTGGTAGTAAATAAATGCTTTTTATTTTCTATTTTATTTTGATAAAGGCACTAACATTTACTACCTACTGGTAATATTTCATTTACTGTAGAGGCCAAAATTTTGATTACGATCCTAAGAGTGTTTGTTTCATTAATGTTGTCCATTTTAGACAAATGCAATATGTCTATTCTTTAACTCTGGGTTAATGATAGGATTAGTGAAAATTAGAACTGATATTAACATTTCAACTCTGTAAAAGTTTCTTAGCACGTTTTTTTTATGTTTTTTTATTCTATATCTAAGGTGCAGTTTCATGATTTATACGTAATGATTACTAACTTGAAGAGTAGTTTCATGGTTAATACTGCAAGAAGTGTGGTGAACGACTACGGATTAAATAGATTGACTCACCTTTATATACAAAAATCTTAAAAACTTAATTAATTTTACAGCTGATGCTGAAATTGGAGTCTTAATTTGAAAATATATGCCTGCTAAAATCCTCATATACTCTTAAAATATCAAAAATGAGTTCAAATTTCAGCATTAGCTATGACAATTAATATCTTCTTTTACAAATGAAAAATAAAGTTACTGGTTGTCTTTAATATTCATATTACTGTATTACACTTGATGTTGTTTCTATTGACTGAATCATAAAGTGCTGCAAAATTTGAAGTCCCATAATAATCTGCATTAAATTGCCAATAACTAAATCAACAGATGACAATACATTTTTCTATTGAGAAAGTAATGAATAGCTTTTATTAGATGCAAAAGGTAGGTTTGTAAACATTATGGACGATTTTTTGAGCGAACTCAGCAGTTTCTTTTTATAGAGATAATGCATAAATTACATAGTAGCAAGTGAGATAAATTTCTTAAACTATCAATCTCAATAAAGTGAAACTTAAAAATAAATGTCACTTAATTTAGCAAATTTATTTGTATCGCCAAATAAAAAACAAGAATTCCAAATCTAGATAATTACTTTTTTACTTGTATTTTATCAAAATACCCATTTTTTAAAAAAATCAAGATGGCTTATTTTATGTAGAATGGTTAAATTCTTGATATATTGGCACGTGAAACTAAAAATGGTACATCTTGTTTGTACTATATTTAGTTTACTAATAACATTATTTTCTCTAGTACTAAATTGTGAGCTTGGTTCACAATATCACGTAATTACAATTCAAGTGAAATTTAACTAATCAATCTTTTTTCTTTCTTATGGTAGTCACGGGACATGAAAACAACTTTACTAATAAATATACATGAGGACAAAATTATTTTAGGTTCTAAAACCCGAAATTAAAATTTGAAGACGAAATTGTTTTTGACCTATTTTAATATTTTTTTTGAATAGACGAAATTATAAAGAACATATTTATTTAATTTTATTTGCTCTTCTTTATAAAAAATTTTAATTTTCTCTAATTAAGATGAAATAGGCCTTTTTCAAAAATCAATTTCAGTGGCATCACTACTAATAAGGGCAGTGTTGTCACTTGGACGTTTTTTGGACATTTTGAACATTTTTTCAAATTAAAATTACTTAAAATTTTATTAAGATAATCTATTTTAATTTTTTCACCAATTAGTCCAGCACCTAAAAAAATATATAATTATATATTTTTTTAAATTACTTTATTGATTATTTAAACATGGGACATAGGCTTGGATGATTTTGGACAATCTTGGACGTTGGACAAAAAACATAGTATGGACACGTCCAAGTGACAACACTGAATAAGGGTAGAAACAACTTCTACTAAAAAAAGAAATAACAGAAATAGATAAAATAAACGTTGTACTATATCAGGTGGTAGTACTTATGGAAGATGGCACGATAATGGAACAGGTGATTAATAGTAAATTATAGACTATTTTTTAATAGATATGAGAACTTGGAAGTAGTTAGAATATAAATAAATATCTAAAAACTTAAAATTGCCTTTTATAAAAGAAAATTTAAAACACCCAAAACAGTTTTATTTAGGAAGAGTTTGAGATATTGCTTTTTTTTAAGGTAGTTTTTCGTTCTTTGTGAATAAACTAACATGTGTCACTTTTAACACATGTTACTCCGTGAAGTGAAGACTTGTCATCAACTGTGCATTTCAAGTATTCCTTATACAACTCATACTATACTTCAAACATCTTTTTATAAAATAAGGTTTAGAATACTTGGTAATACAAGAAATTCTATTGATATAGCAGCACAATAGAATTTTAGTAAACATCCATATATGTACACACGTACTTAACGGTTATTGATAAGACCCTAGCGCTACTAGCTAAAAAATTTTGCTAAAAAATTTTGCAGTTAAATTAGAGTTAGGCGTGTTTTTTTGTTTCCTTCGTAATACTGGAGTAGTGATTTTAGTAAATCATCAACTAATCTTACTTTATACTTATTGTTTTTCAACTTTATTACTGTATTACAAAAAAGCTTACGTTAATCAGCTTTGGTTATATGAAATTTTATGTTTATGTAATATGTTCTACTTATACCTTTTTTGGAAAATCAGAATCTTCCACCATAAGGAAATAGGCACAGAACAAATACAACAAATATATAAAAGTAACTGCATATAAATAACAATGATTTAATATACAAATATTAAACTATATACTTTTATTAACAATTATCAATAGATGACATATCTTCTTCATTTATTAGTTGTATCAAGTCTAAGATAACTTGGCACCCATTAATTCCAAATATTCAATGCATATAAGGCCGTTCAAAGTTAATTCATTGGTTAACATCACTTTTCCAGGACTCATGGGAGGAGGAGAGGGGTAAAATGAAACGAACATATGAAACAAACATATAAAAATAAAGCAATTTCATTGGTTGATGTAAATCAGGTGACTGGTGAGAGTCATTTAGCGTTTTGATTGGCTGTTCATTTTTCAGAAAAGGGGAGGAGACTTCAGCTGGGAGAGATGTTAACTATAAAATTAACTTCAAACGGCCTTAATATTACATTCCTCTTATAAAAGAAAGGAGCAAAAATAAATAAATATTGGTATTATTTTATCTGATAAAAAAAACTTCGTACATATGTACAATTTTTACAGCCAAAATTCTCGTGATCTAGTGATCGGATCTGCATCATTTTAAAGTATGTATACAGCGATCACAGATTGGAATTTTGGGGTTTCCAAATTCCTATTGGTCGAGCAAATTTTGTCTGGATGATTCTGTAAAAGCTAAATGTTTATTCAAATATTTCTTCTCGTTAATACTAGTTTTCTAGCTCTTTACAATTGAACAAAACGCACTTCAGAAGCTCTTTATTCAGCAGTTTTTTGTTGAATCGTTTTATTGCAAACTGAAAAAACATATATGAGAGGACAGCAAATAGAAATTAAAATTTTAGCTTTATTTATTATTATTTATTTATTTATTTTTTTTTAATTCGTTTTTTATTTTTAAATTATTTTATTTTAATCATGAAATAAAGCACAGAGTTATTTCGAGTTTTGGCCTGAATTAATCTTAATTTAGGCCGAAATTAGAAACCACACCCATCGAGTTGTTTTGTGGTTATGCAGTATTTATTTTTTTAATTTTTACCGGGGACATTAAAGAGGAAGGGGAGGGGTGATGTTAACCGAAAGCTTAACTTCAAATAGGTTTTAGATAGTAATATAATACAGTAATAAGCAAAATTGCCTAAGATCATCAAATTCTTAATTTGATTGGTTAGGTATCACGTGATTCTGCTCCGCTTTAGACAACCTCATATATAGAGCTAAGTACGTACGTTCATACATACGTCAGCTACTAGTAACTAGTAATATCATGCACGAAGTAATAAATTGAATTTATATAGTATATGGAATTTTGATTTCTAAATAAGGATAATATTTCATTATTTTTATTTTTTTTTTATATGTTCATTTTACCCGGGGGCCGGGGGACCATTGAGGGGATAATGCTAACCAAAAAATTAACTTCAAACAGCCTAAGTACTACTTACTAATATACCCTTAGTATTAGATTTATATATATTTGATGTGATATCGCCTAGAGGTGGTACTTTTGGTAAAGGGTATGAAATTTTGTTTCAAGATCACAAATAAGGCTCGGGCAAGATATGTTTGATTATCATTGTATTTTGTAAATGCAAACTATACGTGAAGTGAACTCGTATTATTTTCAAATGTTAAGTTACGTAATAGAGATATAAAAACTATTAGAGGAGGGACAGAAATCAGGTGATTTCTGTTTACTAAGAGGCAATACCCTCTACCAGTGAAGTACACGGACATTGTCCCGCCGATTTTTCAGGGACGCAGACAGTCTGGGACGGGATGTCCGGGACATGTCCGCAATAATGTCCCAACATGATACATGTCCGCCGGGTAAAACCAATCAAATTGCGGAATTATACGAATTTTATTGGTAGATGATCACGTGTTGAGTCGCAAAATGTCCGGGACAAAAAAAATTCTGGGCGGACAAGTCCCGGACGTCCCCGTCCCGGACTGTCCGCCGTCCGTGTCTGTGTCCCATAACAACACTGCCCTCTACCCCCACCTGATTAAAATATTAGCCAATTAAATCCAATTATAACAATATAGACCTGATCGATTCATAAACCCCATACCCTAAAAAATCAGCTAATTTCTGACCCTCCCCTTACACTAGTAAATGAAAGTATAAAACAATTATCCAATTCAATATTTGCATATACAGAGTATCTTGGATGTTCTTTGTGGATACATAAATAAAAATGTATTTATTTCAATATACTGTATTTACTTTTATAGAAATTTTGAAATATCAATTATATTTTTTGAAGAATAGGTGTTGCAAAGACAAATGCAACTGGATAGGTCATATTGCAGTTTTTTAGAACAAAATCTATGCAATATCGAATACCACAGAAATTATGATTCAGATTATCTTCGGACAAAGCTACTTCGAATAGCAAATTCAGTTAGAAAAACAATAACAATCGAACTGCAAGTATAATCCCTTTGATATTGGCAACAGATTATAGAGAAAATCTCTATTTAAAAAATAAAAAAAATAAAAAGGTTGAATTTAATGTTTTTTTTTTAGAACTAATGAATAGCACAAAGATTTTAAGTATAAGGGGAGCGCCATTTATCATCTGATTTTTAGGGTGGGGGAGGGTCAGAAAATTATCAGGTCCTAATAGCAGATAACATTTGATTGACTAAAATTATTAAAAATTTTAAAAATTTTTAAACTTTAATATTAAATAACTCTGGAACCAGTAATCCGTTTTGGATGATTTTACTACCAAAATGTTCGCCTCAATGAGACGATCCCAACAAGTCTAAAATCATCAAAATCCAATTACAGGATCCCAATATCGTTATAGGTTGTATTGCTTTAATTATATTATTTTCGTATATATTAAAAATTATTATCTGTTATAGTATTAAAGATCTTATAAACTTTAATATTAAATAACTCTTGAACCAGTGGTCCGATTTGGATGATTTTACTACCAAAATGCTCATCTCAATGATACGATTTTAATGAACCTAAAATCGTTAAATTCTGATCACGGGATCCAGAGATCGTTATAGATTTGTGTTATTTTAATATAATCTATTAAAAATAATACAAATCTATAACGATCTCTGGATCCCGTGATCAGAATTTAAACGATTTTAGGTTCATTAGAATCATCTCATTGAGATGAGCATTTTGGTAGTAAAATTATCCAAATCGGATCACTGCTTCAAGAGTTATTTAATATTTAGTTTATAAGATCTTTAAAAATAATTTTTAATATATACGAAAATAATATAATTAAAACAATACAAACCTATAAAGATCTTGGGATCCTGTGATTGGATTTTGATAATTTTAGGCTCGTTGGAATCGTCTCATTGAGATGAACATTTTGGTGGTAAAATTATCCAAAACGGACCACTGGTTCAAGAGTTATTTAATATTAAAGTTTAAAAATTTTTAAAATTTTAATAATTTTAGCTAATCAAATCGCAGTATTTGACGATCAGGTGGGGGTAGCCTCTTAGTAGGAAAAAATTAGATAAAAATGGCGCTTTCCTAACCGATACTACACCAAAAAACCAAGTATAGCCAACATCTACTCGATTTGTTCCTAATCTTGAGACAATTCAAAATGCCCTCAAATATGATAAGAAACTGCATTATCCGAGCGTATTAGAATATGAAAAGTAAAAAACTACTTTTGTGAGCACAGACCGAATGATGGCAAAGCCGGGTACAAATCGGATATCTGATTTTAAGTTAATTACACCCGAATATTACCGGTATCTAATTGATTTCGATTTATGTTGCAACATAAATCAACATCAATCAGATAATAATTGAGTAGTAATCAGCTTAAAATCAGATATTCGATTTGTACCGGTTTTGCCATTATTCGACCTGTATAAGAGTTATTTTTCTCTATTTAATTCTACTTGCCAACAGGTCTGTTCTTTAATGGATACCTATGAATCGATCAATTATAATTAAAAAATATCAATCATCGACAAATTTTATATATAGATATATATTGATTACTAACCGGGTAAGATATATATCGATACTCAATATCTCTGCTGATTTCTATTAATAGTGATAGTAATCGATATATATTCATAATGGATATATAATTAGGGGCGTGCCATTTATCATGTAATATTTTTTACTTAATGGTCACCCCCATCCATGTATAGTATGATCACCCTAATCTCAATTCTGATTGGTTAATATAACCTAATATTTATAATATATTATATAAATATATATAATATTAAATAACTTTTGATCTACTGGTCCGATTTGGATGATTTTACTACCAAAATGTTCGTCTCAATGAGACGATTCTAACAAGCCCAAAATCATTAAAATCCAATTACAGGGTCATAAGATCACTAAGGTTTTGCATTATTATATATATATAGTCAATTCTCTTTAATCTGAACTGCCGGGACTGCTTTTTTTTACTATGTAAAAATTTGGAAATGTTCAGTTTTCAAAAAGTTATATATGGTTTATCCGAACTTTATAATAAAATTTACAAATGTTCTAAAAGATTTGTTTGGTTTAGAGAGAATTTAATAGTGTTTGGTTTAAAGAGGTTTGGATTAGAGAGAGGCGACTGTATATATTTAAATTTATATATATAATAATACAAAACCTTAACTCCTTTGATATATTCGGCATGCAAGCCAAAAGCGTTTTGGTACAAAATAACTGGCAGGAGGTGGCGCCCTTGTACGAAAAATTTTGGTGGAGTTATCATTTCTGCTCCGTTGACGAAATAATCTGTGACTATATAACGAGGAGCAGCAAAAAAATGAGTTTTCCAACAACACTCTCCTGTAGATTTCTTACAAGTGATTCCTTTGTATCATCTTTTTCGCCTTCCTGCCTTTCTTCCAAAATTTTCGATAAAAAGTAGGGATTTGGTTTACTCCCTCCAAAAGATCAGCTGTTTACTTTTCCAAATTCGGACGGACCCAGTAGAATGCAACCACGTGATGTGTTTGTTTATGAATACGGTTTCGGTGCTACTCTATATGTCGTACTCAATCGATATGGTATAGGGATATTCGAGGTTGGTCATATAGTCGGAAGAAGATATTAATTAAGGCGTAGCTTTAAAGTAGAGATATACAATAGTTGCATTTGTTATATAATATTTATTCAACCTACCACGGGTTATAATAGTGTTTTCTCTTTTCTTTTTTCCATTGTTTTTGTTTCCTTTTTGTTAGACTAGGCTTCGTGCTTTACCATGTGGTTTTTTTTTTTTTGTTTTCCTCTTCCTTTTTTTTCTTTGTTGTTTGTTTTTCTTTTTGTATCTCTCGTTTTCTTGGCTTGATATTTTTTTTATATTTACCCCCTCTTCTTATTTTGTCCTTAGTAAATTCCTTGTTAGTTAAAGGAATATGAAGAAAAGAAGAAGCCATTATGGTGTGGCACTTAGGCTAGTTTAACATAGCCTCTAGTTTTTAGCTTGTCTTCAAATTAGTGCAGCAGGTTGTACTTNAGCTTGTCTTCAAATTAGTGCAGCAGGTTGTACTTGGGCACCTTTTACAGCAGCCGGGTAATGTCAAATTTGCAAATTAGGAGTAAACAAGTGTATTATGTAGCGATATACTTAGTATCTTAATAAAATACTGGCAAAACTGCCTAAGTGAAAAAAAAAATACAAAACCTTAACGATCTTGTGACCCTGTGATTGGATTTTAATGATTTGGACTTATTAGAATCGTTTCATTGAGATGAATATTTTGGTAGTAAAATCATCCAAAACAGACCAGTAGAAAAGAAGTTACTTAATATTAAATAATATATATATTATATATATATTATATACCGAATATAATTTAATATATATATTATATAAATTATATATAGACGTGATCACTACTCTGACCTATGTATCCATGGTATTAATCACGTGATAAATGGCATGCCCCTTACTAACCAATTAGATATATATCAATTATAAATGTTGTGCCTCAGATCGATCTTTGCGTCAGATTGACACCGGCCTAAATTAGATTAGGGTTAGGGTAAAATTACGATAAAGTTAGGAGGTAGTTTAGGCCAGTTGTTGTTGATCATTTAATGCTGGTCAATTGATAGTCATCTGACGTGCGTCAGATTCAATCTGATGCAAGTTTTAATCTGAGGCACAATATAAACACCCCTGCCGATTTTTATCGATAGTAATTATAATTGATATATATCTATGATAATTAATAATCAATATAACCAATATATCAATAGTAATTATAATCGATACATATCTATAATAGTTAATAATTGATATACAATCAATATAAAAACAATTAATATTTTGATAATAAATCACTCATAACCAGCCAATCAATATCAATTGCAAATTTTATAAAAAAACTTTACTGGTAAAAATTTTTATTAAAAAAAAAAAACAAAAATACAATGAATAAAAAAAAACACAAAGTTACAAATACTCAAACCCTAACCCAAACTCTAACCCAAACCCTAACCCTAACTCAACTTTAACTCTACTCTAATCTATACTAATTTAATCTATACTAATCATTTATACTAATTCTTTCTAATAACTCTTTCTAATAACTTCATATGTGACAATACATTACAGCACCATTGACACAATAATTATGATACCAATGATGGCTCCAACTACAACACTAGTACATACTAATTATGATACCAATAATGCACTAAACAATAGCTCCAACTATAGTGACTTCACAAAACAACTTGAAAGACAACTAAATTATTAATCTAAAAGAAAAAAAAAAAAGTTAGTTAAATGCAAAATAAGCAAAAC
Source organism: Gigaspora rosea (assembly GCA_003550325.1). NCBI lineage: Eukaryota > Fungi > Glomeromycota > Glomeromycetes > Diversisporales > Gigasporaceae > Gigaspora > Gigaspora rosea. Next base: position 5,799 of record QKWP01001864.1, on the reverse strand, counting down.
AAAAAAAAAATAAAATGAAAAGCAAAAAGTAAACAAAGCAAAAAAAGCAATACAAAGGCAATACTTAGGTGGAAAAATTTAAGAATAGATAATGAGATTAGAAGTAGTGTAAATAGAATAGCTTTAGCAATAGTAGATATAGAATGTGCAAACTTGAGAAGCAGTAAGTGTTGGATAGAAAAAGAGGAGGGAAAAAATAAAATAGTTTGGAAAGAAACTTGGAAAGACATAGGGAATTTTAAGGAAGGTAATTGCACAGATAAAGGAAAAAATAGAGATTGGATATTTCAGGTCAAGTGTCTAAATGAAGCCTTACCAACTATGGATAAACTCAACAAAAGGAACCCAGACCTGTATAAATCTAGTATATGTATCGCATGTGAAGCCGAGGAAGAAACTCAAGATCATCTAGCGACCTGTCAAGAGTATCAAACATCTTGGAATGGAACAGAAGAAGAAGTTAGTAAGATGATACGAAAAGAGGCCTTCGACGATATGAACAATTTAGAAGAAGCAAGAGAATCAATAAGAGATGAAGTTTTCGGTACAAATTAGAGAGAAAAATTCGAAGCGAGAGAAGAATTAATGAGGGGCCTTCTGTCGACAGAGAGAAAAGAAAAGTTGGAAAATCTTATTCAAAATGGCAAAAAGAAGACAAAGTTAGTGGGTACGCTACTTGACAGTTTTAGTGAGAATTTCCGCAAGAGGATATGGAGCCAAAGATGCGACCTAGTCGCAGACTGGGAAAAAGGCCATAGTATAGAAAGGTCTGATAAGAGAAAACAAACGTCAGGAAAAAAGAAAACGAAGAGAAATAAAATCGGACCAAATAAAGAGAATGTGAATCCAAGCACTTCGAAAATTAAAAAAGAAGAACGCTCAGTAAGGTGCTTGGAGGAAAGGAAAGATAAGGAAAAAGGAAAATCGAAGCCTGACGTTAAATTGAAAGAGCTCTTTGAGAACAATGTGAAGGCATGGATAGGAGAAAATGTGAAACTGGCCTGGTCCTCTTGGACGAAGCCGTTTCATAAAAACAATAGGCAATCTTGACACGGCATTCGATAGCCTATCGGTGAACTCGGGAAACAAGTCCTTAGCAAGTTAAGGACCCCGAGGGAGATAAAAAATCGGAATGGCAGGTTGCACCTGGGTACAAAAGTATCGAGTGAGTCTTTGTTTGGTTAGGTAACATCTAGATATTAGACACAATGTGTATTCAATATTCTCGAACCTTAATAAATAAAGGCAGGATCGCCAAAAAAAAAAAAAAAGCAAGCAAATCATGAAAAGCAAAAAGCGCAAAGCAAATAAAACAAAAAATGAAAAGCAAATGAAGCAAAATGCACAAAGCAAATGAAGCAAAGGCAAAAAGCAAACAAAACAAAAAGCAAAAAGCAACTGAAGCAAATACCAGAAAAACAAGTGTGAATACCAGAAAAACAAAAAAGACCATCTCATACGAATGCAAGAAAAACAAGCAAGACCACTTGTATAAATGCCAAAGAAACAAGCAAGACCTTTTTACAAAAATGCAGGAAAAACAAATAGACTACCTACAAGAATGCCAAAACCATGCAATACCATCTACAAGAATACTGAAAGAAGCACGTAAAGTAGTCATAAAGCCATTCTACAAGAACATTAATGACATCAGCTAGCAACACCAATGACAACACCAACAATGACACCAACTATGATACCAATGACAACACCAATTAGGACAACACTAATAGTACCAACGATAGTATCAACGATGAAACTAACAACAATACAAAAAAAAAGGTTAGTAAGTGAAGACAAAAAAAACAAATAGATAAAAAAATAAAAAAATAAAAATTATCAAAGATGATCATTATTTTTATATAATGCACAACCATGTGAAAATAAATAAAAAAAATAAAAAATAAATAAACAAAAAAAAAATTAAAAAAAACTGTAAATAAATTTATTTTAGATTGTTAAGATTCTTAACGATCTATTTTAGATCGTTAAGAATCTTAAAAATCTATTTTAAATCATTAAGATTCCATTAAGTAATAAAATTTAACTCACTCAGAAAAAAATATTTTTTTACAAATAAATATAAGAAATAGTAGTATTTCTCTGTCAAATCAATAGGGTGCTTGAAATATTGAATTTTATTATGCTTTGGTTGATAAATAGATAGGGTTGTTAATGGAGCACTCAGTTGGCTTCATTTTAATAGTAATACTCCAGAGTACTCCAGAGTATTACTATTAAAATGAAGCCAACGAAGTGCTCCATTAACAACTTTATAAATAGGGCATGTGAATTTTGTATTTGATATAATTTAAATAAAGGTTTCCAAATATTCTGTACAATGCTGCCTAATTTAAAACATGTAATAAAAAAAATCTTTCTATGTCCATTAAACAGAGAAGTTCTTCTGGATATATAAATATGATGCAATTTCCATAATGATTTCAGGAATCATAATTATATCCTTCCAGGTTTCAACTTTGATTTGCTTGTAAGTTTTTTCTAGTTTAATTTTCAAAAAAAAAAAAATTAATAAATATGTATATTGCAGTAAATATAACAAAGCTTAAATTAAATTCGTTATTTTACTTTTTATCCATAATTCCTTCAGGGTCAAAAAACTTGTTTCTAATTTGATTTTGAAAAAAAATTAGCATTACATCCATAATACTGTACTTGGAATACAAATTATAAACAATAAATACACCTAATTTATTTAAGTAGCAATCTGTTTTTCTTTGTATTATGGATGCATTGATTTATCTTTGGATTATTACTTTTTTTTTTTTTTTCTTCTCAGATTTATTCCTGGGATGCCAAATAGGCATACTTTATTATTATTACTTTTTAAAGAGACCTCACTTATAATTTTTGTAATTTCAGATAAACCATTATTTTCAAGATTATTTCTTTACTAATTTTTAAAGTACTTAATGTGTGCAATAATTCAAACTTGTTTTTTTTTTGGATCTTATATTTTTTTATATTTTTATTTATTTTTTGTTATAAATACTTTATTTGTCTGATTAAGTATTCTGTTACAGTGTGAACAGAATTTGGTCCTTCCTTACAAACAAATTTATCATTTGTGTGTTAACAGTCACCCGATTTGTCACATCTAAAATTTTAAACATGATTTTTATACATTACACAAATCGACAAATTACAGTTTTAAAATTTTTGCCTAAACCTTATATTGTTTCCATATATCAAAATTATTCTTGAGGTTTTTTTGAATCGTTTGATATATGAATCGTACAAAATAAACCGTTTCCTATAAAATGCTACACCCTTGAAGATGGGTAATTATTTTATATACTTTCGACGCATTCTTTCTGAGTTTGCAAAATTTTTACCTGTAAAGTAGTTCACTAGGTGTGCCATAAGGAGGACCCCTGAATAGACTATAAAAAACGTTTGTCATGATAATTGATGTGATATTTACTATGTTTACTAGTATTAAAATAGCAAAATTGTATGGTTACACTTATGTTTTTTAGGCAATTGTATTATTAAGTGTACAACCAAAGGTGATATAAAAAAATTAATGTAATATAAAAATATTCAGGGATCCTCCATAAGAAGAGCTTTCAGCAAAATGCATCTTCGAAAAGTGGGTACATTAAGAACATAACATAAAAAATCAAGAAAACTATTTTATAGTAAGTAGATCGCTCATTAATTTGTTGTAACTGATATATTTTAAACTATTCAACCTTATTAATACTTTCTATTATTTTATTCTTAACTAGTTCTATTTATTTGAGATAAGTTATTTAAGCTTATATTGTTTTGTTTATTTTATTTTAACTAGTTGGAGGCATAATTATTAGTTTTGAATGATTGATATCATAAAAATAGTTCATCTAACAATTTTAGTTAAGGTGTAAAAAATAATATACTGTACTTAAGCTTATAATAGTTTAATTTAGGACAATTTTTCTTTATTTATTCATGTTAATTATGTGAGTCTAGTGCTAAAAAAATGGACAAATTTGATAAAAAAAAATTTACAAAAAATTGGGTTTCTCGTGAACTATTAATTAGAATTACATGGTTTTGGTACCATTCAGTTTGTCTTATTGAGACGAAATGAATAGTACCAAAATCATGTAATTCTGATTAATAGTTCACAGAAATCCAATTTTTTGTAAATTTTTTTTTATCAAATTCGTCCCTTTTTTTAGCAAAAAAATTGGGTTTCTCATGAACTATTAACCAGAATTACATAATTTTGGTACCATTCAGTTCATCTTATTGAGACAAATTAAATGGTACCAAAATTATGTAATTCTAATTAATAGTCCATGAGAAACTCAATTTTTTGTAAATTTTTTTCATCAAATTCGACCCTTTTTCTAGCAAAAAAATTGGGTTTCTCATGAACTATTAACCAGAATTACATAATTTTGATACCATTCGGTTTGTCTTATTGAAACAAATTAAATGGTACCAAAATCATGTAATTCTGATTAATAGTTCACAAAAAACTCAATTTTTTGTAAATTTTTTTTTCATCAAATTCGTCACTTTTTTAGCAAAAAAATTGGGTTTCTCATGAACTATTAAACAGAATTACATAATTTTGGTACCATTCAGTTCTTTTTATTAAGACGAATCGAATAGTACCAAAATCATGTAATTTTAATTAATAGTTCATAAGAAACCCAATTTTTTGTAAATTGTTTTTTATCAAATTCTTTTCTTTTCTAGCAAAAATCTATTATTCATTAAATTGGCATATTTAAATTATTTTAATCAATTTTTGTATAATTCTTTATTTAAATAAATAATAAATAAACATTTTTAATAAATATGTATATAGTTTTTTTTTTTGTGATTTGCGACTATTTTGACTATCTTATTACTAATTTTAATTCTAATTATTTTATAACTTGTAATAACTAGCCCGATGCCTTCTAGTAAGATAGATTTGCACAAGAATAACTTCGTTGGTATTTGCTAAACCAACTCAGTTGAAATTTAATAAGCTATTTTTGACCTACTTAATTTTAAAAAATTATTTTTTTAGTAATAATTCTAGTTTAACTAGTTTAAAATTTCTTTGTAATAAGCTAGGTCAGCTATATAAATGGGAATATAAAAGGCTCTGGTAGGTTTAGGTCATGGTTAAAATAGTCCAAGTCTCAGTGCTCAGTAGATAGTATAAAGATTGTATAGCAATGTTGTAATGATCAGTATACATTCAATAAAGACCAGAGGCACGACCTCACCTTAACATAAAAAAACAAAAATTTCTTTGTAATTATATGATTTTTAAACCTGACAAGGTCTATGTGTTGAATCTGGTACCTTGCAGTCATAACTAGCAACCTTTTTTAACAGGTTTAGTGGTTTATAATTTTTAAAACAAGCTTGGTAAGTTTATAGAAGCGAAATAGTAAACAGTTTTATACATATAAAAAATAAAACAAAATGCAAACTTTAAGTACTGTATTCTTCTCAGGTTTATTTTGTATTATATTTTTAAACCTGCAAATAATAAAGGAATCAACTTTCTAAACCTCAAAATGCATGTCATAAGTACAGTTTCCTTTTTAGAAACCCTTGAAATAAATGATTGAAAGTAGGTATTTACTATAAAAATTGAGCCCCTATGGTTATGGGGTAAATTTTTTATAATAGGACATTCGAATCCGATAATTTCCGAGATCGACGTTACGTATTGCAGTAATGCAAATCTTACGTTTTTGATACTCCTGCACTTACTTTTTTGATACTCCTGTATGTACCCCAAAATTACGCTTACTTTTTTGATGCAGATCTGCATATATACAC
>QKWP01001863.1:81398-92622 GCA_003550325.1 Gigaspora rosea | reverse complement strand
TATTAAAAATTATTTTTAATTTATTTGAATTACATTTATATTTAGATTTTTAATACTTTTGAAATTGTTTTCGATTAATAAAACCGCTCACGACAATTGCTTTAAAAATATTAGCTCTATTTTTAAATTAAATATTATTTATACTATATTTAGAGATTAGCGAATATTTTAATAAAAACTAATCCACTTTGAAAACAAAATGACCATTTATAGTAAATGCATATTGTACATTATTTTTTTTAGTAAGTGCATTCCTGATTTTTAATTTATATTTTTATGTAATCGAGTCAATACAATACACATGCTAATATAATAATTGAAAATTAAGGGATTATTAATTAATTGATGATCTGCCAGTCAACTGATGCATGATCATAGTGTAACGTGATGCAGATTACTATGTAAATCACTTATGACGAAATGCTACGATCACCCAAGTAAAACTATTTTTCTTACTAAGTTAATGAGTCATGTCGACTAATTAAAAGTTGTAGAGCTCGTCGAGACGCATCTAATAGTAGTTAGATCATCAAAATTGGCCCAGTAGATGCGGAGATATCACTGAAAAACTATTGGGCGACTATATAAAATTCTATGTAAACAAACATTTGTTTACATAAAATTTTACATAGTCGCCCAATCGTTTTTTGAAGATAACTTAGAATCTACTGGGCCAATTTTGATGATCTCACCACCGTTAGACGCATATTGATGAGCTCTACAACTTTCAATTAGTCGACATAACTCATTAACTTATTAAAAAAAATTTTTCCTTGGGTGATCATGGCATTTCGGCTATAATAATCTATATTATTTTTCTTTTTCATAGTGAATATGGGTCGTATAACAGTTGTTATACGCCAAATAGACTCACACAAACTCACGGTATAACAGAAAAGAAAAATAAATCTGTTATTGAATGTTCTGCATCCAATAACAGCGTATCTGGCTTTTAATTTAATGTGCTTGACAACCTGAGCCCCTTCAGGGCCCAGGTTAGCACATTAAATTCAAAGCTAGATACTTATTTTATTTGTTATCCAAAATGATTATCCCGTGATCCTTCAGATCACGGTATTCTCATTTCTCCTGCCAAATAAAACTGTTATTGGATGCTACACATCCAATAACTATTTATTATAGGTAGAAATGCCACAATCACCCAAGGAACAATATTTTTTTACTAAGTTAATGATTTATACCGATTAATTGAAAGTTGTAGAGCTCATTATGACGAATCTAAAGGTGACGAGATCATCAAAATTGGCTCAGTAGATGCTGAGTTATCTTCAAAAAACAATTGGATGACTATGTAAAATTTTATGTAAACAAATGTTTGTTTATATAGAATTTTATATAGTCATCTGATCGTTTTTCAACGATATCTCTGCATCTACTGGGCCGATTTTGACGATCTAACCACCGTTAGATGCGTCTCAACGAGCTCTACAACTTTCAATTAGTCGACATAATTCATTAACTTAGTAAGAAAAATATTTTTCCTTGGGTGATCGTGGCATTTCGTCTATAAGTGATTTACATAGTAATTTGCGTCACATTACACTATGATCATGCATCAGTTGACTGGCGGATCATCAATTAAACAAAGTTTTATTATTAAAATTTTTACGCTTTTTGTCTTATTGTCTAATTTAATTTTATTTTAAATATTTTCGAAATATTTCGAAATATTTGAATATATTTATTTTTAGCAAATTTTGGTAATATTATTCAAAAGTTATCATTCAAAGCCACGATAATTTCAAATGTGCTGGGAATGTGATTATTTGAAACCAGGTTGAGTTCAAATGAACCTAAAGAAATATGTGCATTTGAACCACAAATTGGATCGTTTGATCCCAGATTGGATATTTTAATCCCAAATTGGAACTCAAAATGATATTATTTGAACAGGTTGAGGGCTCAAATAAACCAGAAATGGTATCATTTGAACACGGTTGATTCAAATAACCCGGAATTGGATCTTTGATTCTGGGTTGGTTCAAATGTACCCGGAACATGATCATTTGTTTCAGAAAATGGCAGGTTATCAGAAATTAAATATGAAAAGTATTGATAGGATCACTTTTTTGTAGGTCTACAGTACATTATTTAGAAACTATTTAATATTATTTTGTGTTTTCGAATATTACTTAATTTTTGCAATATTTCGAAATTTATATTTTGAAATATTTTGAAATGTTTTCGAAATATTTTGAAAATGTTTTTGAAATATTTCGAAATATTTTTTAAAATATTTCAAAATTTATTATTTCAAAATATTTCGAAAAATATTTCGAAATATTTTGAAATTATTTTCAAAATATTTCGAAAGATATTGCATATTGCAATTTCTTTTGAAATATTTCGCACATATAAATTTGCTGATATAATTTATAATATAAGAATTAAAAAGTACATGTATATAATAGGGATTAGTTAATGGTAGAGATTGCTATTTTATGAATTATTAAATCAAGTATATATATGCATATGTGCATTTAAAATGTATATGTACTTAAAATATATAAGATTTTAGCTCTATAAAAAGCTACCTGTTTATAACTAGTTATTTAATTTAGAAGTTTGATTTGTTCAAAAAATAAGTATTTGAATATTCATTCATTCAATTTTTTATTATTTGAATATTTGTTCAAAAATTTTAAATGAATATTCGAATATTCACTAAATATTATTTATTGAATATTAAATATATTTCAATTTTAAAAAACTATATAACTATCTCACTTAAATTAGCCAATAAAATTGCAAAAAAATTATTAAAAAATAAAATAAAATTATAAAATTATATATATATATATTCAATGAATATTCAATGAATATATTCAGTGAAATTTTAAATATTTGAATATTCATTTAATGAAAAAATTATATATTTGAATATTCGAATATTTAGTGAATATTCAAATATATTATTTATTAAGTCAGGCCTCTAATTTAATTGCCCATACCTGGTTCAATTTATAATATATTAAATATAAAAGCGATACTACATCTGCTTAACAGATTTATCACAAGGTCTTAATACTTTTGTAAAAATACATATTTGGCTTAATTTCTAATGCTACAACTAAACAATTTAAACAACTAAACAAATAATAAATTATTAGTCACATGATATTCATAATCAATTAGTTGCAACTATTAGTTGGCAAATAATCAATTGAAAAAATTTTATTAACTCAGAACACTAGCTGCACAACGTAGTTGTACAAAACCAGAATATATCAACTGATATAATACTATAAGCTTGTTGAATTGTAATGAGCTATACTATAGCACTTTTCGGCAATTTATAGCATCTTAATCAGACCAAAGTTTTATTCAGAGATGTATTAGATTAACTCATTTGTTATATAATAATGTTGATAATTACAAAATTTACTAACATATGAAACATACAGTTTTTGTTATAAATACTTCTATAGTAAAACCACAGATCAATAATATGAAGTTTATTAATTTAATAAATATGAATTTGTTTAATTCCTAATAATATGCTATAAAGTATAAGACCAATTAAATAATGTTCTTAGTAATATCATGCTTAAAATTGCAACTTCAAGTGCATGAAGTTAAACCCATTAAATTGTACAAATTGATCTAATTTCAAAAACCAATTTTAGTTAGTGCAACTAATAATGCTGCCCGAAACTATATAGTTTCAGATTGACCGAAACTGAAACTGGTATTACCAGTTTCGGACATGACCTTCTTGGCCGAAACTTGCCTAAGACCCAAACTATACCAATACTCCGAAACTGGCCTGCTAATAAATTCTAATTAAATACGTATATGAATTCGCATTAAGCATTAATTTAACCCATAGCCTTTAATGTTAAGGCTCTATCCTTAAATTTTTGTCTCACGCACTTAGTTTATTTACAAAATCATATCTGGTAAATTTTAAATGGATAGCGGGTCGCACCTTTAGTGCATGTATGCAATAGTAGGAATAAAAAGTAAATTTCCAGTTATTTCCATAGTAAGGAATAACCGGAAATTTATGGTTTATTCCCACCATTGCATATATGCGCATATCCACGAAATTTACCCTCCTGAAAAACATCTATCGCCCTACCCTTCCACCAGTAAAATATTCAGCTGCCCCATTCTTATACCCGTAAAAGATCCATCCACCCTACTCTTCCACCCGTAAAGATCCATTTTTCCATCTTATCCACCCAACTAACCCTTATCCTTCCGTAAAAAACTTATTCCCAAAAAAAAAACATCAAAAAAAAACAAACAAACAAATAAAGTACAAAATATTAAAAATTAAAAATAACGATAAAAAAGAATAAATATATAATTTTTAAAAAAAAATTTTAAATGAAAGATATAAAATTAAATAAAAGTAAAAAAAAATGAAAAAAAAATAAAATTAAAAAAATTAAAATAAAAAAAAAAGTTTAAAATAAAAAAAAAGTTAAAAATAAAAAAAAAATTTAAAATAAAAAAAAATTAGTTAAAATAAAAAAAAAGTTAAAATAAAAAAAAAACAAAGTAAAAATAAAAAAAAAGTAAAAATAAAATAAACAAAAAACGAAAAAAATAAAAAACAATGTAATAATAAAAAAAAAATAGCCCGTAAATCAAAAATTAAATAAAATAAAAAAAAAAAAAACAATATAATAAAAAAAAAATAGCCCATAAATCGAAAATTAAATAAAATAAAAACAAAAAAAAAGTTAAATAAAAATAAAAAAATTTAATAAAAATAAAAATAAAATTAAATAAAAATAAAAATTAAGTAAAAATAAAAAAAATTAAAAAAACAAAAAATTAAACAAAAAAACATTAAAAAAAAAAAGACAACGGACGGCACTACATACATACGTAGGGATTACAGCTATTTTCATAATTCCTGGAACACCTAATAAAAATTGACCGAATGATGTTTCGGCCAACTCGATTAAGTTTATGATTTCGGGAAATAAGAGTCAGGTATGTGATTTAATAAGATCAGATGACTAATATATATTATGATAAGACTAAATATTTATTTTTTGACGAAAATTTGGGTTTAAAAAATTGAATTAAATTTCAATTCCTATCCTTTGGCAAGATCCATTTTCGTTCAAATGAAGCCTTTATTCATATCTAATTATTTTTCATTTTTTGTCGAAGACGAAAAATTCGTTTTTAAAAAATTGAATTATATTTCAATTTCTATATCCATTTTCGTTCAAACGAAGCCTTTATTCACTTCTAATTATTTTTCGTTTCATGTTGAAAATGAAAAATTCGGTTTTAAAAAATTGAATTAAATTTCAATTTCTATTCTTTGGCAAGTTTCATTTTCAAGTCTTTATTTATTTCTTGTTCTTGTCGAAGACAAAAATTTAGTTTTAAAATTGTATAAAACTTCAATTCCTATTCTTTTGACAAGATCTATATTTGTTCAAACGAAGGCACTATTTTATTCTTAATTATTTTTCGTTTCTTCGAAGACGAAAAATTCGGTTTAAAAAAATTAAACTAAATTTCGATTCCAATTCTTTGCCAAGATCTATTTTCGTTCAAACAAAGGCACTTATTTATTTCTAATTATTTTTCGTTCTTGTTGAAGATGAAAAATTTATTTTTAAAAAATTTGGGATATCTCAATTCATGATCATATTTAACTTTTTTAATAGCGGCACCTGTTTGAGTAATATATTTGTTATAAACGTCTAATTTTTATTCGATTCTTTTTTTACATTTCTTGTCAAGGTTTATTGGTTGACATGAATAGTTTTTCCATAAATTTTCGAACAAACTAAGCACACCAATCATGTTGAACAAGCATTCGAATGAAAATTTAAAATCGTTGACATTATTGTATAACAATCGTAAAATGATCATGATACAAAAATAGCTTTATTACAGCTGTTCTCATAAATTCTGGGACAACAGATAAAAATTGATTGGCCGAATTCAATAAGATTTTGAAATCGGTGATATTGAATTACTGTAATGCCGAAATCCAGTTCAGATAACACCGAATTCAAAAACTTATCGAATTCGGCCAAAATAATTTTTATCTGTTGTCCCAGAATTTATGAGAACAGCTGTAATTATTTTTATTATACCGAATCAATAACTTATCGAATTCGGCTGAAATGCCCACATAAAATTTGCTTTCCGGATTACAAACCAGAATATAAACTTATTACCGGAATGCCAAATCGAGTTGCCTAAATAATTCAGTTGACCGGTTAACCCGGTTAAAATTATATAAGCATGTGAAAGATGCACGATGCTCCAAATCTAGCAATTTTAAAAATAATAATACAAGTCGGGTTAAGCTGTTGGCATCCCTAATGATGCTACGTAAATGTTTTAAAGTTTTATCAGTTCCTGGGTTCGCATATGAGTGGTCTTAAGCCCTACATACGTGCATACATACATCATTTAATTATTAATTAGGTATGTGTGAGAATTTTTTTAACAATACCCGATAATAATTACCCCTGCATTGAGCGATAGAAAGTTTATACTTCCAAAATAGTTTCGGATAATACAGCTTTACCATTTTAGAGTTTCGGGGTTTTTTCATAGTTTCGGGTTTTTTACATAGTTTCAGAATTTCGGAAATTAGTTTCGAATATTTAAAACTAGTTTCGGATTTGGTTTTTGGGCCAAAAGAGTTTCGGGCAGCATCATTAAGTGCAACTCAAGTGCCTAAAAATTGTAAATGTTAACTTTAACACAAATAAATGAAATGTCCACAACCTTAAACTTTGATTTTCATAAAATGTTGTATATATCGAATATAGAAAAGCATTAGCAGATATATATTGCAAGAAAACTATGATAACTTCTTCAGATTTTAGAATTATTTAAATTAATTTTGTACCCAAAAGAGTGAAAGAATTACTGGATAAATTTTCTACTCAGACTAAATAGATTTCGCAAAAATGATGCAATGACTTCTTTGGATTTTATTATAGATTTTGAGTTAAAAAAGAAACATTAATGAATGCATTTTGCAAAGCATTAGCAGATGCATTGTATATAAATATCATTAGCAAACAATTTATGCTCGTTATAAAATATGTGAATACATGAAATTCAAAAAAATAATATCAGTAGAAATATGAATAAATAGATAAAAAGGCATAATTTGTACCTATTACAAATATTTTTAGACATATGCATAACAATAATATTAATGTATAAAAAGTCTCATATTGTGTATAAATATATAAACCAATTTCAAAGTTTTATTAAAGTTCAGTTCTGAGACTTTAATTCAAATCTAACATGCACCTAGTATATTTATATCATAAAAAACATAAATTTATAAATGCTTTGCATGTGTTCTTAGTATATTAGATATACGTGCAGCTATGAAAGTCTGACTTGGAACTGAACTTTGATATAAATTCAATTTTAGAGTTGAACCTGAACCTTTTCATATCCTTTTATTAGATCTTATAAAGAGAACTTTATAGGAAGAAATTTGTTTGACTTCAAATTTACTATTGGATATTTGAAAAACATTTTTTATAGTCAAGAAGTTGTTACTAAGAAACATCACTTAAATAAGATTTTATTTTTAAAATTAATTTCCGACATTCTTTTGAACTAGAAACAATTGTACAAATTTTTACTTTTGCTATATTATGTTCTTAAAAAGTAATCTAAAACATTTAAACTAGTTAACCAGACAATTAATTTAAACATATGGGCTGTCGTTAATAGAAATCAGGCAGATCAACATTCTAAAAAAAATTAATGGTACAGGCAACCCCCTTACAATCACCAATTTGATCACATATGTGCTCTTTTCAAAAAAGTGCTTATAAAGAGGTTGTGCTTTTATTTTTTATTTTTTTTTTTTATTTTTTTTTTTATTGTTAAGGTGAGGTCATGCCTCTAACTTTATTGGATGTATATTAATCATTACAATATATTGTACAACTATTATACTATCTACTAAGTGTCGAGACTTGGACTATTTTATCCATAACCTAAACCTACCAGAGCCTACCATATTCCCATTTATACAGCTAGCCTGGTTTTTTGGACGTCCCTTTTCCCCAACCAACAGTTAGTATTCACATGTCCGCCACTTTACCCACATTTCCTACTATCGTTACTCCCAATTTGGTGTATGTGATTCCAGGTAGGCGCTTGCTGCTTCCAAATTGGTATACCTGTTTCCTTACTAGTGTACTTCTCGGGAGTTCGTATCTCAAGCCATGCAGCTGCCTCTACCACATTGGGTAAGTATCTCAAGCCTGCATGCTGCCGCAACTAACCGATTTTCCTGCGACTTGGAGACCCAGGATTTTAACGTTCCGAATTCGGGAATGTGCGAACGACTGTACTTCCCGCTATGGTGACGAGTACTCAGCCATGTTTCGCCGAAGCTTCCAGTCCCTGATATAGTTGGATAGCATCATGAGGCTCGGCCAACCCGACTCTACTACTACATGCACTTATACCAGCTGTACCTGTTACTAGTGGTCCCAGATCCTCTTAACGTCCTAAGACTCCCATATGGGTGCACCCAGAGCTCCGTTGGGTTTTGACACGTACACGCCTCCATGCTTCTACTTCTTGCTGGTCGGTCAGTTCCGTCTGCCCTTGCAAAGTTCACTAAACCCCAGTACCCGGTCAGTCACTCTTTGGATTCTTTTCCCCAGTCATTCCAGACTACCAATCCAGTTGGCCCGGAAGGATTGGTCTGCCAGGCTTTAGGTGCCTAAGGTCTTCCTTTCCTTGGTTCATGCTTCTATAACACATGACCTTTTCCTCCGGTGCGACTCCGGCGGCCAGGTTGGTGGGCCCCCTTTTGCCATTGGGGCTCTTGCCCATCCAGATTTTCCGGTCAGTCCCCGCCAAGATTCTTTTCCCCGGTACCGTCGTAAGTCCAGCTACCTCTTCACTCGGGACTTGCCAAATGGGTTTCAATTGTTCCGGTCCCTTGGATTTGTCTGTGTAACTTACACAACTACGCCAAAGCTCCCATTCAAGATGGTGGTACCAAGGTTACAGGTAATATACCCGACCGATCGATGAACAAATGTTACCGTAACACAGGCCTATTTTCCAATTCGTCTCCAGTGGGATTTGAACTCTAGACCTGCCGCTTGGAGGGGTGACAACCAGACAGCTTCTCTAAGTCGCCACACCCTTGGTTGTGCTTTTATAGAGGTATTTTTTTTATATATTTAATAGTAAATTGTTTTTGCTAAAAATGTGATATAGTATTATAATGTGATTGTAAGGGAGGTGATTGTATAGAGGTTGACTATATAACCTTTACAGCTCATAGCTTGATGAATTTTGAAGCTATTATTATCATATAATAGTCAAAAGAAAGCTTAAAACCTAAGCTTTTTTTTGACTACTAAATAATGTTAATAGCTTCGAAATTCACTGAGCTATGAGCTATGAAAGTTAAGGCATTAATTTGTTTCAGTATGTTAATCTGCCTGATTTCTATTGACAGCAGCCTATATAAAAACTTCTGATGAAGAAAAACTACTTAAACTCTAAGTTAGAATAAATTGAAACTAGATTGTATTTGGCAACACTAACTAGCATAGCCTATAGCAAAATTGTTAGCTGGACATTTTTTTATACTATTGTTTTTATTAGAAATTTTTTGTGATCTTGGGCAGAATTGATTAATTCTATCCAATAACCAAAATTATTATCTAATAAACTTTAGAAATCATTTTTTATACACTCAAATTTATTATTTCATCAGCGAATTATATATACATAATCTTACGTAAGATATTATGGCCCGTAATATTACAAAAATCTTACGATTGATATGGCATATTACGCAATATATTACACTATATTACAGTAATATTATGGTTATTATTTCGAAATATTTCGAAATATATTGCAAATAAAAAAAATGCAAATTACCCCCTACAGGGGTCGCGTACTCATGCAGATCAATAAACTAATGTGCACAGGAGGTAATATTTTGATATTTTTGCATTGTTTCGCAATATTTTGCAAATTTTCGCAAATTTTCAAAATTTTTTAAAAAATAAATAAACGATATACATATTCACATAATTATGCTTTTTTACAGGTTTTCACAATATTTCGCACGGTTTCGCAATTTAATATAAAATTTTTATTTTTTTATTTATTATTATATATTATATTTTACATTTATTAAATATACATTTTTAATTAATATTACATTTTTAATTAATATTACATACTTTATTATATTACATATTTTTTTTTTACATTATTACAAATATTTTAAACTACTTTCGCACTTCATCGCATCTAATTCTATTACTGTATACAAAAAGCTAGCCCTATATACTTATTTTTGCTCACCCCACAGTTAGCTATTATCTTCGCTTCTTTGTTTTCTATTGTTTTTGAAAGTGTCGGAAGTCGTCGTTGAAATAGGACCCCGGACATCTCTCATATAGGTCATAACTGGATTTTGGCCAATTTTGACCTAATTTGCTGAAAATGACAAAATCTATTTATTTAAATAACTTTTGATCCGGTAATCAGAATTGAATGAACTTTTTTTTGTCAGATGTGCCTCACTGAGAGCTTCATTTTAAAAAAAAGTTCATTCAAATTGGACCACTGGATGCCAAGATAATTGCCAAAAACTGATTTTTTGTTTTTCAAATTTCGGGGTTTTTGCTGAAATGCGTAATGATGACCTCTGTACTACATGTTCGGGGACCTGTTGGAATGCGCAAGGTTTTAAAAAGTTGTTGTTTTTCTTGCAAAGTGCCGAAATAAAATAAATTTTAAAAATAACCAAAAAAACAAAAACAAAAAAAAAAAAACAAAAAAAAAATAAAAAAGCGTTCTTGAAGATTTAGAAATTGCTGGGGGTGTGTTCTTGAAAGTGTTAGAAGTCGTAGTTGGCATGCGCAAGGTTTCGAAAAGTTGTTGTTTTTTTCGCAAAGTATCAAAATAAAATAAATTAATAAAAAAATTTTAAAAATAAACCAAAAAAACAAAAACAAAAAGCACGATATGAAAAAATAAATGAAACAAAACCTTGCAAGAACTTGCAAAAACTTGCAAAAACTGCAACCATTTCTCTAAAGAAGCGTTCTTGAAAATTTAGAAATTGCTGGTATGTGTTCTTGAAAGTGTCGAAAGTTGTAGTTGGTATGCACAATGTTTCGAAAGTTGATTGTTTTTCTCGCAAAGTGCCGAAATAAAATAAATTAATAAAAAAATTTTAAATAAACCAAAAAAA
>QKWP01001863.1:23139-81051 GCA_003550325.1 Gigaspora rosea | reverse complement strand
TTTCGAAAAGTTGGTTGTTTTTCTTGTAAAGTGTCGAAATAAAAATAAAATAAAAAAATTAAAAAAAAAATAAATAAAAAAAATAAAAAAAAAACAAAAAAAACAAATAAACGAATGAAAACAAAAATGAAAAACAAAAAAGTGAAAAATATCAAAATAGAAGATTTAATTATAAACAAAAGATCTAATCTGATTTTGTAGTACAGAATTTGAATATCATCAAACTATTTCGAACTATTTCAAAAAATCAGTCTAATGCGCGATTCAGATTACAGATCTACTAATCTAGCTTGGTTTTCTAGTCCTAAAATATTTTGAAAGGGTTCGCAATATTTTGTAATATATTTCGAAATATTTCGAAATTACTTTCGTAATATTTCGAAAATTTGATATTTCGAAATATTTCGCAATATATTATGTAACATTTTGCTTATATTACGGTTTGTAAGATCTTATATAAGATTACGCTATTATAAATTTGCTGATGTTATACTCCTGCAAATTTAACTTTTTTTAAAATTTGAGCAAAGATATCTTAGTAACTAACAAATTAAGTTTTGTAAACTTTTTCTTTTATATACTATAGATTCATAGATTTTAAATAAAAAAAGTTTATTGAATTTGGTCCAGTAGTTGCTAAAATATCTTTGCTCTATTTTAAACTTTGAGCAAATATATCTCTGCAACTACTAAGCCAAATTCAATGAACTTTTTTTTGTTTGAATTCTATGAATCCTTAGAATTAAAATAAAAAAATTCATAGAATTTAACTTAATAGTTACAGAAAAAATCCAAAACACCTATCAAAACAAAAACTGTACCAAAATTTTTTTCAAATTTAAGCAAAGATATTTTAGCAACCAGCAAGCCAAATTTAAATTTTTTTAAATTCTATAAATTCATAAAATTTAAATAAAAAAAATTTTATTAAATTTGACTTGGTGGTTGCTAAAATATCTTTATTTAAAATTTGGAAAAAATTTTGGCACAGCTGCTATTTTGATAGATGGTTTAGATTTTTTTAAAATTTGAGTGAAGATAACTCTGTAACTATTAAGTTAAATTCTATAAATTTTTTTATTTTAACTCTATAGATTTACAAAATTTAAACAAAAAAAGTTCATTGAATTTGGTTTATTAGTTGCAAAGATATCTTTGTTCAAATTTTAAAGAAAATTTTGTATAGTTTGTTTAGATAAATATTTTAATTTTTTTTGAACTTTGAGCAAAGATATTTTAGCAACTACTAGTCAAATTCAATAAACTTTTTTTATTTGAATTCTATGAATCTATAGAATTTTAAAAAAAGTTACTAAATTTGATCTGGTAGTTACTAAAATATCTTTGCTTTAAGTTTAAAAAAAAGTTAAATCTGCAGAAGGTATAAAAAATAATTACACTAACTTTATAATAATAAAATGATTAGACAATTATATAATAATTCACTATGCTTAGGGAGCTTTTAGAAATTAGCTGATTTCTGGGTGAGTAGATGGATCAGCTAAAGTATCAGGTGTAATTCCAGCCAAAATTTCATAATTTTAGCCAAAGTTGCAAAATTATTTTTGACCAAAATTATAAATTTATTAATAATATTTAATAATTAATAACTTTCGATCTACTAGACCAAATTTGATACCTTTCAATGAGAGAATTTTAGCAAGCCCAAAATTATAAAAATCTAATTACAGAATTCTGGGATCAGAATAGATTTGTTTTACTATAAAAGGTTTATAATTTATTAATTGATAATCCACCTGTTAACTAAAGAGTAATCCTATAGGCGAAATGTAGAATTCTTCTATCTAAAATCTTTTCTTACCAAGTTAAAGATACATGTCCACTAATTGAAAGTTGTAGAGCTTGTCGAAATGCATCTAATAGTGGTTAGATCATCCAAATTAGCACAGTGGATAGTGAGATATCATCAAAAATGATTGGCTGACTATATAAAAATCTGTGATAAAAATCACATATAAAAATCACTATAGGCAAAATGTGGCATCCTTCCATTTAAAACTTTTTTCTTACTAAGTTAACGATATATGCCCACTAATTGAAAGTTGTAAAGCTCATCGAGACGCATTTAATAGTGGTTAGATTATCCAAATCCGTCTAGTGGATGATGAAATATCATCAAAAAACTATTGGCTAACTATATAAAATCTCTATATAAACATTGTTTATATAGAGATTTTATATAGTCAACCAATTGTTTTTTGATAATATCTCACTATTCACTGGGCCAATTTGGATGATTTAACTACAGTTAGATGCGTCTTGATGAGCTCTACAACTTTCTATTAGTGGGCATGTATCGTTAACTTAGTAAGAAAAAATGGTTTATATGGAAACACGCTACATTTTGCCTATAGTGATTTTCATATGTGATTTCTGTCATGGATTTTTATATAGTCAGCCAATCATTTTTGATAATATCTCACCATCCACTGGCTGATTTGGATAATCTAACCACTATTAGATGCATCTCAATGAGCTTTACAACTTTTAATTAGTGGACATGTATCATTAACTTAGAAGAAAAAATTTTAGATAAAAGCATGCCACATTTCGCCTATTCTCCAGTTGACAGGCGGATTATCAATTAAATAATTATAACCCATTTATAGTAATACAAATTTATTTTGATCTTAGAATCCTGTAATTGGATTTTAATGATTTTGGGCTTGCTAAAATCCTCTTATTGAGAGGATCATTTTGGTAGTTAAATTATTGAAATTGGCTTATTAGATTAGAAGTTATTAACAATTAAAAATTAATATTTAATTGTTAATAACTTTTATCTATTGGGCCAATTTCAATGATTTAGTCCAAAATTATTTTTTCAATTAAAGATAGGGATGCATCAGTCCGGTCCCTAAGAGGACCGTTATCATAGTGTTTACGGTTCTAGTCCGGTCTGGTCCTTCAGTCCCATAATAATCCTTTAATGATTATATCAATCTTAATACATAAAATTTTATTGGCCAAAAATGATGTAATTATTTACTGCCAGATATAAACAAACATCATATGATCTATATTACACCTAATCAAGAAATTTGATTGGGTAATACAAATATCACAAATATGTTTACAAGGACTAGTTCTTTAATGGTCCCACAGTTCTTATCGGTCCCAGTTCGGGACCAGACCTGAACTGGTCTTTTTTAGAACCAATACAAACCCCGAATTAAAGAATTTTAACAAGTCTAAAATCATTAAAATCCAATTATAGGACCCTAAAATCAAAATAAATTTATATTACTATAAATGGGTTATAATTATTTAATAAATTAAAGAACTTTATATAAAACAAATCTATTCTAATTACAGAATCCTGTGATTGGATTTTAATATTTTGGGCTTACTAGAATTTTTTCATTGAAAGTATTATTTTGGTAGTTGAATCTTCAAATTTGTCCAGTAGATCAAAAGTTATTTACTATTAAATATTAGAAAATATAAATTTATCTTATTTGTGACATGTCATCCTCTGATTCTGACCAATCAAATTACATAATTTTGTAGCCAAACAATTTTATTTTTAAAAATTAAAAGTTTACTTAATAAAGTATAAAATATATATAGAATACTATATTATATAATATAAAATTTTATTTAGATTGTTTTAGTAAAAAAATGTTTTATATACCTCGGGTCCAATAGCATACTGTTATGCTCTAAGATTACAAATCAGAAAGTTATCAGTTCAAATCTTGTTAGTAGCGAATATTACTTATAGTTGGTTTAACTGTATTAGGAATCAAAAGCATTGTGGTACCAGGGACCCAGAATGTCGTCAATTGGTATACTTAATGCAAGTTGGATTATTGATTGGAGTAACAAAGTATTCAAGGTTAACCTTGTTAATTAGAAACTACAATTTGGATAACTGAAGTTATGAGATGTAGTGAAGATCAAGTCACAAACTCCTGGCAGGTTTTCAGAAGCACCTTGGCCTGTAAGTTGGGTGGGACAAATTGTTTGAGGTTAAAACATGAAAAAATATAAGTTTATGGGGATATTTCATCCGAAGCATAGCCAACTCGAGCCACAGATAAATTAGTCTAAGCTGAACATTCACACAAAAATTTTTGAATTACTGTATAAATATATGTATTATTAATTTCATTAATTTAATAAAAGAATCTAAACAGAATCGCTATTGTAAAACTAAAAAAAATGTTTTATAAGAAAAAACAAAAAAATTTTTTTTTATAACCCCTAGATAGCAATTATCTGGGAACTTCTAATGACATCAATTTTATTTATCAACTTTGATGCCAGGGCCTTCTAAACTAGGTTCTCTACATTTATATAAATTTTACATATATGAATTACAATGAGACTATAATTGCTGGGAGCAGGTCAAAATCCTGACAAACAGAATCCCGACAGTCATAATTCCAACAAAAAAATCCTGACAATAAAAATCCTGACAATCCCGACAACAAAAAAATCATTAAATTTATTTAAGTTAGGTTAGGGTTAGGTGAGTGCCTAGGATAGAGTTAAGGTGAGCACCTGGGCTAGGGTTTGGTTTAGTTGATTTTATAGTAAAGTTGCTTTTTTTAATTGTTGGGATTTTTGATTGTCAGGATTTTTTTGTCGGGATTATGACCTGTCGGAATTTTGTTTGTTGGGATTTTGACCCAAACCTGTGCCTCATTTTATTTCTTATCTTACTGGTGTTATTATAATAATATTTCTGTGCCAAAAACTCACAGCATTTCCTTATTCTGCCCATGCTTTATTTGATCGATCATTGTTACATTCGATCATCCTTAAACCTTTCTCTGTAACACATGCTACTCCTATTACCTTATTTAGATATCCTTGGGAGGTAAATTCTTTCTACAATTAATTAAAGCTATCGTGATGCGTTGAATGTCTATATTAATAATCATCATACCATTGCTTTTGTACACAGATCAATTATGTATGAATTATTATTGTTTCTTTTAGGGACGAATGAATATGAAGCGTTTAAATATTATCATCTTTCCCCTCACACAAAGTAATATTACGATCAAGTTTATAGGTGTTGAAGGGCAATTAGATTTTAGTTGTCGTATCTCAATGACAAATTGATTGTGTAAGACAGTAGGAAGTTAAACTGACAATTGATTGGTGTAAATAATTTATATAGATTACAAATGTATATAAGTCCGATGTGTTCACTCTTTGTGTATTGAGAGGTTTTTGTCCCTTATACATAATAGAGAGAGCAAGAATGAGGTATTAAATAGCATTAGATATTATCTAAATGATTCCTCTATCATAATAAAGTTTTCTTAATGAATGTTTATTATATCGTATCTCTTGGCTTTCATTTATTTTTGTATTGTTTCTTCGTGAATCCCATTTCGGTATATTTATAAACCCAACCTTATGTAGTCCTTCTCTTGTTCACTATCGCTAACCTAAATCTGGCCCTCTAATCTGACGCTCTCCCAAATTTCAATAGTAATACTGGCTTTGTCTATTTATATATTGCTTGATTTCTAAAAATATATATATATATATATATCTCTTGTTCACTATCGCTAACCTAAATCTGGCCCTCTAATCTGACGCTCTCCCAAATTTCAATAGTAATACTGGCTTTGTCTATTTATATATTGCTTGATTTCTAAAAATATATATATATATATATATTTTATAATATTTACTAATGCTATTTAAAACTTTGTTCTCTATATAAAATGCTTCCTATATCATATTTCATTATCATACCGAATAAGTTAAGCTTTTAAGTATAATTAAACAATAAACACTAAAAAATGTACATAGTGTTGGCGCATGACCAATTAAACTACTAATATAATTAATGAATTCATACGACTCATTTCAGAATTTATTAATGTGACCTAGTTATATTCCAACTCTGTACAATACACATGTAAACTAAGGCATACATGATTTATTAGTTAGTATTAATAAACTGTTAAAATATTTCATTTTTAAAAACTTCTAATATGATCTACTGATTCTTCCGTTCCTGGTTTTGCGTGACAGCGTCGCGCAGCTACCTTATTAATAAACGAGTATATGTGGGTTTTATAAGCTTTAAAGGTGAGCAAGAGAGGTCCCCAGTTTCATTTTAATCTGATTTCATTTTAATCTGCGACAATTATTATCATTACGATAATGTCAAAGGTAGTTACCACTACCATAAACAAATTATTTATTATATAATTGAGAAAAAAAACTATTTTTATAAAAATAAAACTATTAGGCAGGTAATTACTATAAAATCTCAAAATATAATTGGCTGTCCCAAAGCCACCTTTTGCTATGGACCCCTCATATACAGTTTATTATCATCCTATGTATTATGTACTTAAGTATGTAATGAATATTAATAACATATGGGCTTATTATGTAAAAATTTTCTAAAAAAAATAAATTGTAAATTACAGATAAAGTCAAATTTAAGCTTAAAATCTTAGGATACATGCGTAAAAATTTTTACCATAATTGTGATTAATGCTAATTATCACCAGTCCATTTAGTTAGAATTTTTTCAAGTTCTTCAATTTTTAGAGGCTTTGCAAGATAATCATTTATTCCTGACTCGATAAATTTATTTCGTATCTCTTCCATAGGTAAAGTCGTTAGGGCAATGATGGGTACATTTGAAATTGGCGGCCTCATTGCCCTAATTGCTTGCGAGATATCAAATCCTGACATTATTGGCTAATTATAATAGTCAATTAATATTTAACCAAGATAGATATGAGTAATCAATTTAACGAATAAACTTACTAAATTACACTCTGTTAATATTAATGAAATTTTTGGAAGCTCTGCATATGAATCAGATGAGCATGTATTAACTAATTTAGGTTCCGAATCAACTAATTTGACTGCTTCTTGACCATTTATCGCGAATACTGTTGAGTAACCAAGTTTTGAAATTTGCTGCAATGTGTTCTAAAAAATAAGAAATAGATTAAAAAATTGTCAAACAAAAAAAGCGAGCCTACATTTTTTAAAAAATATAATTACCTCTAGACTAATAAAATCGTTGTCCTGTAAATGATTTTAACTAGCAAGTTCAGAGAAATTTAATATATCAGAGGTAGATGATGCTGAAATTATTGTAAGTATAAAAAATTACAATATAAAAATAGATTTACATGGTATTTAGCCAGGTAAAATATTTCATTTGAATTTGGTCATTCACTTTCTTATTTCTATAGCTTTATGAATTTATAGTATCATCAGATTCCAGCATCATCTTTATTTAATAAAAGAAAAAACAAAGCATACCACACATAAAATACACTTGCTCCTAGTAATATTTCTTGCTCTACTCTTGGAATCTCTTCCAGTTATGTCTTCATATATATTTTGATTTGTGTCTCTAGTCTTATAAGGCACATAGTCTGCTACTCGCTTCAAAATATTTGTATAGTTATATGGATACTTGTTATTTTTGTTTTTTTTCATAAGTACAAATTGATTGATTAACTTTTTCCATGTAATTGGAGTATAAAGAATGGAATTTTTCCTCCAATTTTTTCAATTAATTTTTCTGCCAATTCATTTTCTTCATTACTCTGAAATATTATAAAGGTTATTACTAAATCATTACTATTCATATCTAATCCTCTTAACTCTAATGCCGTTTTTATGACCTCTTTTTCATTATTTTCATAAAGGCCAATGAATACTATATCGTAAGCAGTTCTGTCATGTAATTCTTTATAAGATTTTGCAGCACTAATACCTTTGTCAACGGTATCGAATGCATCAACCTTTTCAAATTTTTTAAGATATTTTAACATCGCATTTCTCACACCCTCGATTGGGTGAATTATTAGTATTCGTTTTTGTCTTAGAACATGAGATAAAACATGTTCATTAAATTGTGTTTCTATCGAGAATTTTTTTGATAATAACTCGACATTCCATGTAAACCAAAACTTGCTTCCTTTTTCTAACTGACTTTTTACTTTAATTTCTCCTCCATTAAGCTCTACTAAGTTTTTACAAATTGAGTGACCAATCCCTGTACCATCTTGATTTTTAATTATTGAAGTGTCGCCTTGTGAAAAGCTTTTCCAAGCATGTTGTATATATTCTGGATCTATGCTATTGTTATTAAATAATTATTAACTGGCATGTATACTAGAATATAAAGTATATGATCATAAGTAGTTTACCCAATGCCGGTATCACGTAGTTCAATTAATAAATTTTCTTTTATAACCATTTGACCGCAAGTAGAATTCTCTTCATTTTTGTCAAAACTTCTCTTGAGTGCATTGAAACTGTTAGCATAATTTCACCTTGTTTAGTGAATTTAACTCTAAGAAATAAAGAATTATTCGTAATTATATATTAGGCCATAGTCTTATAAAAAATGAATAAAATAAAATAAAATTATGAAAAAAATAATTACGCATTTGATAATAAATGAGATAAAACCTTTTTCTTTTTTTTTTTTTTTTTTTTTTTAAAAAAAAAAACATTTATATGTACAATAAAAATACATTAATTAAATCACCTCTCAGGATCACTTTTAACAAATTGTGGCAAAATATCTATATCGCAATTTAAGATTAACTCAATTTTTTTATCACTGGCTTTTTTTCCGAACGTCTCAATTGTACTCTCAATTAATTCTAACAAATCAAATGTTCTATTTGCTAGTGTAAGTTTTTGTGCTTCTAACTTTGCTACATCAAGAATATCCTTTACTATCAACAATATTTCATCAGAGGCATGTGATATTATACTGATCATGTCCTTTTGATCAGTATTTAAATTAGTACCCTCAAATAAAGAAAGAAGACCCACTATCGCATTTAATGGTGTTCGTAATTCTTTATAAAAAATGAAAATTCAAATTAGTAAGCAAGATAAATATTTTAGTTGCGTACTCAATAACGATGATAATATACCATGTGAAGTATTTGCTAATATTTGACTCATTGTGTTATTTGCAATTTCGGCAGCTTTTAATTGAATCTCTTTTGCAGCATTCTCTTTTAACAAGCCTGCATAAGTAATAGCCAAGCCAGTTTGGTTCGAGATTTGTTGTAATAATTCTATTTCAGACTCGAGCCAAATGGAATTAGGAGATCTATGTACTTTTATCCATCCCCAAACATCATTGTTTAATCGAATTTCTACAGATAATATGGATACATTTTTATGAACATTATCACAATATACATCCGAATAAAGATCTATTCCTGGCTTATTAATTGAACATTCTTTTAATTTGGTGAATGTTTGTGATTTACCAATTTCTATGAGTGGACTAGTTTTTAGTGCTATGTTTTGCGTTATGCTTTCAAAGTCTCCATATAAAGTAACTATTTTATTATTTTTAGATTCATTATTTGAAATAATAAGTATTCTTTCACATGGTAATCTACGATGAATTTCTTTTGCAACATATAAAAATGTTTCATTTATATCTGATCCAAAAAGCGTTATTGAGAACAGTAATTGCTTCACCTCTTCTTCCTTACATAATTGAAATAATATTTTACGACGAAGAAGTGAGAGTTCAATATTAGCGCGAATGCGGGTAATTAGTTTTCGAGAAGAAAAAGGCTTTACTAAATAGTCATCTGCTCCTTTATCCAGACCTAAAAGCAAATTCATTAAAAACGAAAGAAAAATACTATAGAATATTTGATTAACTACTACCTTTGATTTTAGAATCTTCATTGGCTTTTGCAGATAATAATATTATGGGAATTAACTGAGTTCTTATATTAGATCTTAACACTTCTAATAATTCGTATCCATTCATATTTGGCATCATGATATCTGTTAAATTTAAATTATATAATTTAATAACTATTATGTATAATATATCATTTCTTATATAATTACTTGCCACTAAGGACTAAATCAGGTAATCTTTTAAGCCTTTTTAAGACTTGTATAGCCTCTCGGCCGTCACGCGCATGAAGTATGTCAAATTCCTTTAACAAATCTTCCAGAAAATATCTATAAACATGATCAATGATAAGAAATAATTTACTAAACATTTAATTTGATCTAATAACGATGAATATTACCGCATATCATTATTATCATCAACAAGTAGAATTTGATATTTTTTCTCATCAACATGATCATTCATATAGAAATGATTCACGATCATCGATTGGCAATTGATTCATCACATCATCATGGGTTTCAGATGTGCTACTTTTTATCCATTGAGAACTTTCTTCTAAATTAATATGTCGACTAGCATATACTTTTCGACCGTAAGTTACTGGATTTTCAACGTTATTAAAACTGATTTGATTTTTCGGTAAGTGCTCATATCCGATTGGAAACCAACACTTAAATGTCGTTCCCTGATTTACTGCTGAAGTTACAGTGATATCTCCACCATGACGTGTAATAAGTTCTTTGACGAGAGCGAGTCCTATTCCAGTACCTTCGTGACTACGTGATTCCTGAGATTCAACACGATAAAAACGTTGGAATATGTTTGGAAGGGCAGTTTTCGGAATACCAACACCTAAATATATATATATATTTTTCAAAAAAAAAATAGTCAACTTAGATGTAGTAATAGTGTGCATAATTTAAATCCAGAGCAGTGTTGATACACCAATCATATTTATAAATCTATGAATTGTAAATGTGCAGTATAATATGTTTAGTAAGAAATATTATTTACCTGTATCTGATACTTCAAGGACTATTATCCTTTTCTCGTCTTTATAATCAAGATACAATCGAATGGTTATGCGTCCATTCCAGGTATGCTTTAGCGCATTCGAACCTTTTACAAAAAAAAAAATATTTTAATATGATAGAATCTATGCATTTTAAATTATATGCTTTGTAAAAAGCTTTTTTAACGCAAATTTTTAAAAATGCTTACAAAGATTAAATACAATTGTTTCATACATATCATGATCTAAATAAATCTTATCGTCCAATGCTCGATTAAATTCGTTTGGACATGGAATATCGATAACGTAATCTAAACCTAATTGTTTAGCCACTTCTTCAAACTCCAAAGCTAATTCTTGAGTAAATTCAGCAATATTTGTTTCACAATAATGTGCTTCAAATTGATCAGCTTCTATGTTTGAAAACTACATAAAAATGAATTGCCTTAATAATATTTCTGGAAACTAAATATATTTAATATTGTAATTGTTGTTAAAATATCGAGACATATAACTTACTTGTAACAAAGCATTAATAAGTTTAAGTAAGCGACGAGCATTGCGTCGTACAGTTTGAAGATGTGACATTATTTGCGTTTCTTGTGTTTCTTGTGAACATACGTTAATTACATCATCGAGTGGTGAAAGCATCAAGGTTAATGGTGCTGGCATGGAAAAAAAGATTGAGTCCATTTACGTAATACATTTTAAGAAGAGAATTATCTAATAAATACTTTTTAATTCATGGCTGATGCCTTGAAAAAACGTAACTTTTTGACGATTTAAATCAGCCAATATTTTAGTTCGCTTCTTTTCCTCTTCCATTGACATCCCATGTAACAAATACTTATTCATTTGATTCATGATTAACTAGCAAATTATAACTTTTTTGAGTATTTTTCTAATAAGTTAAAAAAATTAAAGATTAACCATGTTAATATTTGCATACTTGAAAAAATTCCATGTACTTTTCATCAAGTGTGCGACATCGATTAACACCACAAATCAATACAGCAAATAAAACTTTCCTTCCATAAAGAGAAATTTTTGTAGATAAGAGTACAGCTTGAGACTCATCTTTTAAAAGAACTTTTACATGTCCTTTTTTTAATGCAAGGTGTATTGGCCAAGATTTACATTTTAAGAATGAATAAGTTGCTGTCATTCGTTTTAGATCTATGTATGTATCATAGCTTTTATCAGCATCTTTTGTTAAATCAATTATTTCATGAGTTTCTGGAAAATAGTCGGGAATATGCCTTCCTTTTTTATTGCTATCATCAAAAGTTGTAGCGATCAGACGAGCAATCAGAAATTTAGAACTATCATTTAATTCGTGATCAATAAAGTAAATCAGTGAATAAGGAATATCCGCATTATCACTTAATACTTTCGTCATTGTATAACAGGCACTTTCTAAGGATTCAACCTCTTTAAAAAAATATTAGATGAATGCAAACATGTTAGCAGATAAACGTTACTGTATATTATATTTAGTGTACTAACCAGGAACCCGATTCCCAATTTCAATAAGTGTTTTTAATCTTCGATCATTTAAAACTCTTTTCGTGGTTTCTTGTGCAATACAAAAAGTACCACCAACTGTACCATCTGATTTAAAAATTGGGCTATATGCGTAGTCAAAATACGTCTCTTCTTTATACCCATCACGTAAAGTTTCTATGTATTCATCACTTCTGAACAATCCTTTTCTTGTTGTTCTTACACTATATATATTAGATTTAATTCAGATACTACGAATGAACTTTTCTTTAAATTATTATTCAACTTACTTTTCACATAGCGGAATAATGAGAACATGTGCACCAGGCCAAGCCTCCTTAACTGTTTTTCCTAATACTATTTAATATTAAAAAGATATTAGGTTGACGAAATGATATAATTATTTGACGCGAAATTATTTAATTAACCGCATGGTTGGCCCATTGGATGGCTCATCTTTATTAGTTGTGCCCATTCTATATAATTGAATAGGAGGTGTTAGTTATTTAGGCTAATCAAATAGTCAAGCAAGTGAATTATAAAATTAATTACCTTTATTATGTAGTATAACCCAATCGGAACCAAGATAGATACTCATGGGCATAGTACTTTGGATACACAAGTTCTAACATTGATATACTGATTATTATTGAAAATTTCACGTTTTTTTTCACTCTTTTCTTTTAAAACAAATTTATCGGTAAATTACCGTTGCAGTTTTATATGCAGGATCCCATGAGTCCATAGGGCCAAGCGAAGTCGTTGACCAATCAAAATTGTAGAATATATCGTTAAAGTCTTTAAAATCATCATCATTGTAAGTCAAAGATAGCGACATATGAACTAGAAATTAAAAAAAACTATCAAAGAGACTAATAAGAAAATAAATCATTTAAATATTATAAGAGATCATTATGGATCTAAA
The DNA here is from genome assembly GCA_003550325.1 of Gigaspora rosea. NCBI lineage: Eukaryota > Fungi > Glomeromycota > Glomeromycetes > Diversisporales > Gigasporaceae > Gigaspora > Gigaspora rosea. Next base: position 67,959 of record QKWP01001863.1, on the reverse strand, counting down.
CCAATTCAGACTTAGTATATTCCCAAAGGTTTAACTAGATTTGTCATAACTACTGAACTACAGTACGTTGTAACCCAAATCTATTTATTACTGGCTAGAATGAGAATCATAATAAGAATTGAGTATTGACATTAAACAACAGGTAAAGGGATTGCACTATCATTTGCGCAATGTTTGTTTCGTGAGGTTGATTGGTCTAGGTTTGGATTTGCAAAAGGAAACGATTCAGGAACATCTATAACGAACCCAAATTAGGTAAAAACACTTTGCATATATGAGTGCTGCCAACGGAAAAGGACGCCTCAGTTTTTTATCTGAATCAGCCCCTTCTGATTGATGACATATCAGGCTTTAAATTATATAACAAAGCCTGAAAATATCTCGACACTATAATGTTAAGATAATTTTCAGGGGTTCGCTTATTATTTAAAGCCCGATGTGTCATTCACGTATGTTGATATGTTTTAGGGTAGCATTATTTTTAGTATAGATATGCGCGTACGTACGTAATTCTGTATGCAACGAAAATTTAAGATGTATTATTAAGAAATTACATATTTATTGGCACAACCCTATGTAAGTACGTACGTATGTACTTAAAAATAATAATCATCATGAAATAGGGTGCAGAAAAAAGTTCGGAATTTTTGAAGGCTATAAAAACAATGTTACACGATTTGTGCTAGCCTAAATTAGTATAATTAATTAGTTTTTTTTTTTGATAAACTCACTTTCACAAATGGAAGTCTTTAAGATCAGGTGGTCGGGCCTAGGCTCGGTCCGGCCGGCCCGATTCATCTTTGAAGACCTGCTACTGGCAGCAGGCACGTAATAGATACAAGGAGCCCATTTGGTGAAAGTGAGTTTATTTTCCTAATTTCGGCTTAAGCGCCAATTATGTAATATTGTTTTTATAGCCTTCAAAATTTCAAAAATAAACCGGCTTTTTTTTCCGCACTCTAATGAGATCAAGCCAAAAATCTCAAATATAAGTTTAGCTTCATTCTCACTGCAATATATATATATATAGAGTTATTTAATAGCTTCTTTAGTATCACTATCATTATAGTTAGAGAATGTTATCTGTTAATATTTTTAATTAGAGAACAAAAGGTGTTTAATAGAATTTTAATTCTAATAATTTTTTTTTGTAACTTTAAAAATTTATTAGATTAATACGTACCAGAGCACAAAATTGTGCTGTAAAATACCAGAAATTCCGACTATGACTGACAGATTCCGACGCAATTTTTTATCATTCGGAAAAACTTCTGTTACTTAACACTACGTAATAAACTCATAAAAAATAATATATTAAATTTATCGTTATTAATACATAATATATATGTTATATATCGCAATTGTTAACTATATTTAATCAGGGATGGTAAATGACCTGTCATTTGCCAATTTTTCAAATGACCTCAAATGACCTCAAATGACCGCTCATTTGAGGTCATTCAAATTTTGGGTCATTTTGGAAATGACTCATGACCAAATGACCGGGGTCATTTGGTCATTAGGTCAGAGTTGACATCCTGCCGATCACGAAAAAACTTGTATAATGCATGTTTTAAATAATACATGCCATTTGTAAATTATAAAATGATTTATATCATTCCACAATCGGTAAATTAACTTTTTTTTTTATTTTTTTAAAAAAAGTAAATACTTATTTTTTTGTCTAGTGGTTGTTTTTTAATCACTTCTTACCTGTTCTTTTATTCGATTAGAATGTCGTTTTACAACCGGTTTGGATTATTTATCATGTGTAATAATTTTTATTAGATAGCATCTAGCAATTTTATTTTACGAAGAACAAAATCAATTTTAATTGGCTAAAAGCATTAGATAATCGATTAACCAGAATTAAATAACCTTCTTAAGTCATTTGGGCCGTGAAATGATCAATGACTGGTCATTTGTCATTTGAGTCATTTGGGTCATTTAAAGTCATTTACCATCCCTGTATTTAATAGTTATCAGGTAGAATGTAGATGATATTGAGTCAGCGTCATTTAGCGGCCGCATGATCAAATGGCCGCTAAATGATGCTGACCCAATGTCATCTACATTTTCTACCTGATAACGATATTATCCGGGAGTGGTCATTGATTATGTTACCCATATTAATTTTGAAAATTATTGTGATTTCATAAAGTTTAATTTATTGATTATGTGGTTTCTTTCTCTGGTTATTTTTCTTTTTTCTTTTTCTTTTTTTTTTTTTTACTCGGAGACTTTTTGACATGAATTAAAACAATCGTTATGATAGCATAAAAAAACAAAAAAGATATATATCCAAAAAAAGAAATATTAAAATTCTGAATCATGGAATAAACATTGATATAGTAATGATATGGGTAACATGATCAATAGTACAGTAGTACCGGATAATTAATAGTTATCAGGTAGAATGTAGATGATATTGAGTCAGCGTCATTTAGCGGCCATTTGTTGATTCAGATCATGCCGCGAAGCGGCATGTTCTGAGTCAATCAAATGGCTGCTAAATGATGCTGACCCAATGCCATCTGCATTTTCTACCTGATAACGATATTATCCGGGAGTGGTCATTGATCATGTTACCCATATTAATTTTGTAAATTATTGTTATTCATAAAGTTTAGTTTATTGATTATGTGGTTTCTTTCTCTGGTTGTTTTTTTTTCTTTTTCTTTTTTCTTTTTTCCTTTTTTTTTACTCGGAGACTTTTTGACATGAATTAAAACAATCGTTATGATAACATAAAAAAAAAAAACAAAAAAAAGATATATATCCAAAAAAAGAATTATTAAAATTCCGAACCATGGAATAACTATTAATTATCCGGTAGTTACTATTGATCATGTTACCCATATTAATACTATATCACGGTATATCTATTAATTATCCGGTAGTTACTATTGATCATGTTACCCATATTAATACTATATCACGGTATATCAATGTTTATTCCATGGTTCGGAAAATTAATATGGGTAACATGATCAATGACCACTCCCGGATAATACGTTATCAGGTAGAAAATGCAGATGGCATTGGGTCAGCATCATTTAGCAGCCATTTGATTGACTCAGAACATGCCGCTTCGCGGCATGTTCTGAATCAACAAATGGCCGCTAAATGACGCTGACTCAATATCATCTACATTCTACCTGATAACTATTAAATATCTCCTGCTGCAGATCCAAAATTCCGTTCGGAAAAAAAATCAGGACACGCATACCACAATTTGGTGCACTGATACGTACTAATACTCAATAATTTATAATATTGATATTGATATGTTATTAGCAATATCGCCTCTGGTGATAAATAGAAAATTCTTTATTATATTTCCATATTTGATTTTACTTGATCTATAACTAGCACGATGGATGGCGCATCCGCGCCATAGAGAAAATAATAACCCGGGTTAAATATCTGACCCGTCGGATCACTATTATCTGACCCGGGTCAACGGGTCGTAATTTTTTTTCTTATATGGTGCGCGCATCAAATATTTTATATAAAATGTAAAATTGCAAAGGCTTTTATCTAAAAGTTCAATTGCAAAAAAAATTTATATATTTAAGTAGTATTTGACAAGCTCTATTCAACTATGTATTTAGTTTTAAGCTTTTTAAGACTTTTATCAAGAAAATTTAATTTTTAAAAAAAAGCCATTTTAAAAATTTCAGCACAAATATAAAAAAATTAAAAAACATATAAAAAATTTAACCAATCAGATTCAATCTTATAAGTAAATGATCAGCAAAAATTTCAGCACTATCAATATGATTTGATGTGACTAGTCTGCGTGCACCATATAAAGCAATGTAAAGCTAATTTAACAACTCAAAATTAATGATGCCTGACGCATGACGCAATCTGTATCATTGACATATGATGAAACCATTTCATCAGGCAACTTCAAATTGATGAATTGATGAATGATGTAACCCATGACACATGACAAAACCCATGATGCATGACGAAACCCACAACACATGACGAAAACACATAATGCATGAACCCATGACGCATGATGAAGCCAATAATAAATAACAAAACCCATGATGATTTTGATGAAGCATAAGACTATCATTTATTTCTTTCATAACAGAAATAAATTAGTCCATGTAAAGTTACTTTTTTGTTCATTATTATATCTTCCCAGTTTCTATCTTTTTGACATCAATCCGATATTGCCTGATAATTTGCAACAATTACCAGATATATCTGATAGGTGTTCTACGAATTGGCAGTGTCATAGTATTTATTATTATGTATTATTTATGTATTACTTATTTTGGCATAGGTTGTGGCATAGTTGGGTGATTTTAACACTTAATGAAGGTACCCTCAACAAGGGTTATAGACTCTTAGCGAGTGTATAAACCTCTCTGTAAGTGAATTAAACACCTAGCGAGTGATTGAAACCTCAGTATGAATTAAAGATATTTGAGAGTTTGGTTCTAGTCTGCAAATAAAATAACAGATGTTCATAGCATTAGTGTTATTATTAATGGTTCAAAAAATCATGTATTCGGACAATTGATCCTATGTAAATTTTCAGAAAGATCACTACAATTCTGGGTCATATGTATTGGATCTAGGAAAGCGTTTAGCCAGTATTTAGCCTTAGCTGTTGGCAGGTTCTATAGCAAATTACTTAATGAATAGATATGATTTCATTAGTAAAATTTTTTATGATACTTTATCTAAGTCAGTTTAGTTCAGATTCATAGAAATACTAAATATAATTAAAAATAAAAATATGCATTTTTAATAATTATAGCAATTATCAAACAAACTATTAGCTTTGGCTTAAAGAAAAAAGTTGTAATTGTAACTCTTATAAAATTTTTTGTGAGTGCAAAAAAATCTAATATAGAAGTACAAACCTACTCCTAAAGCATAACATATCCTCTAATTGATATATATAAAACTATATCTAAGATACATTGATATATAAAAAATTTACAATACTCTCACATAGGACTCTAAAGTTTGATTCGAGTCTAGTTCAGGTTTAATCAAATCTCAAATTCAAGCCAAACTCAGATAGCAAAGTTTACTAATTTCAAATTCAAACACAAACTCAAAACTTAATATTTAAACTTAAACTAATCTCAAATAATTATAAGTTTGATTGTTTGAAGTTTGCAAACATGTTTATTTAATTTGTGGAACTTATTTTATAAGTATTTTTTTTTATCTTTTTTTATTTGCATATTTGTCTTTTAATTGTATTTTAATATTTGGTTTTGCAAGAGCTGCCATAATGAATTATCCTGTGATCTGTCAACATAACTAGTACTATAGTATAACAAGACATCTAACCATTAAAAAAATATAATTATCAAAATTACAAATGCTATAACAACTAGTAGATACTTTTTAGATACAAAAATTGATATTCCAATACAAATCTGCATATCTATTTACTTGATTTTTGGCTTTTTATTTTTTGTTTATAGAATTTTATTGGGTTAATTAACCAATAATTTTTGATTATCAAAGATGAGAACAAAAGAATTTGTTAATTATTAATACCATTAAACAACTTTCTTAAAACTATAAAACATGAAATTTTCAAACTTGCTTCTGCTATTTGATTATTTAATATATACCAACTATTTTGAATAAAAAATAGCTAAATAAAATCAATCAAATATTTCATAAATTTGAAAGCATTTTGTATAATAGTCTTAAGTTTAAGAACTAGTACAAGTGCAAGTGCAAATACAAGACAAGAGCAAGTGCAAGAACAATTTCTTTGCAATAGATAAACAAAATTTATAATATTAATAAAAAATAGTGAATAAATTAGCAAATATTAAGAAAAAATTATATTTTACTAAAGATTTAGATAATTAATTTCTAAATTTTCTATTTTTATAAATTTTTTTGGTCAGAATTTTTGTCATTTAGATTATTTGATAATTACTCATTTTCTTGCTAATTTTTGTAATTTCTAGTTTTATATTAATCTACTAACCAATAATTTATTGTTATATCCAAAATGTGATCAGTATAACAACTAATATAGTAATCAGTATTGGCAATTGGTTTGAAATTTATATTCTCATGAGAATATGTTTATTTAATTTAATGTTCTTAAAAATTTTTTTAGGTTCTCAATTAGAAAAAAATTTTTCTCTTTCTTTCTTTCTTTTTCTTTCTCTTTTTCTTTTCTTTCTTTCTCTTTCTTTTTCTTTCTTTCTCTCTTTCTCTTTCTCTTTTTCTCTCTCTCTCATTCTTTTTCACTCTTTTTTACTTTTTCTCACTATTATTTTCTTTCTCTTATTATCTTTTTCATACTTATACTTTTATACCTTTAGTTATTCTTTTATTTTTATTTTTAATTAATATATTTAAAAATTATTAATAAAAATATAATTTATTTAACAAACTATATAAACAAAACTAAGTTATTTATAATAATAAATTATAACTTCATTTATATATTATTAAAAATTAATATTTGAGGTTTTTTATATATTGTTGGAGATTTGTTAAGTAAGTTTCTTATAAAAATTATTATTTTTCTTTTTCATAGTAAATGTGGGTCGTATAACAGTTGTTATACGCCAAATAGACTTACACAAACTCACGGTATAACAGAAAAAGAAAAAGAAATCCATTATTGGATGTTTCGCATTCAATAACAGCATATCTGGCTTTGAATTTAATGTGCTTGACAACCTGAGCCCTTTCGGGGCCCAGGTTAGCACATTAAATTCAAAGCCAGATACTTCTTTTATTTGTCATCCAAAATGATCATTCCGTGATCCTTCGGATCACGGTATTCTCATTTCTCCTGCCAAATAAAACTGTTATTGGATGCTACACATCCAATAACTATTTATTATCATAGTGAGTTTAGCTCTCTAAAATTTATGATACTTTATGTATATCAAAGTTTATATAATAAGGGCTATACTAGAACCCCGAAGAACTCTGATACAACTTAGATCTGAGTTTGTATAATATCAGCCAAATAGGCATATAAAATAGGCAAAATTTAAAAAAATTTACTATATAAAAATACAACGTTTGATGAATTTCTATACAAAATTATCTTTTTTAGTAACCTCTGAGTTATATCAGAGTTCTTCGGGGTCCTGCTATACTGCACCAAACTAGAAATAAATAAACCAATAAACTATATTATCTAAAATTTTTTATAATTCAAGAACAACTAAATTGTTCTATATTTCAACTACTAACAATTAAATATTATAAGCTTAATTAATTTAAATTGCTATATTAATAAAAATAATTTTTTATTATTTTATATATTTATATAGAGAACATATTTTTTAATCTTAATGTTCTCAAAAAAAATTTAATAGAGAACATCTTAAATTTTGTAAATGTTCTCAGATTAAAGTAATGTTCTCATGAGAACATGAAAATATAAGATTTCCAATACTGATAGTAATATGATCAAATTATTATACTTTAATACTTTTGATATGTTATACTATCTATAATCAAAATGTTAAAACTACAATATTGATGAGCAATTTATAATCAAGAATGTTATCACAATTCAAATTTATTAATACATTAGCAATTATATTATGATAGTATCAAATTAACTTTAACTATATACAGTATTTTGTATCAATTTGTAACAAAATTCTTTATAGTAAATTATAGTAAAATTATTGGGACACTTGAAGAAGAGTTAACCCAGTGATTATCATGAATATCACCTTGATATAATCACATGGTAATTTTGATCGATTAAAAAATCAGGTGATTCATTACGTACTTTGTATAACAATAACAGATAATCATCTAATCTAAAGTAACAATAGCAATATATAACTGACATTACATACGTACGTACTCTTTTGAGTTTCAATATCGGATACACTTTTATTTGCGAGACTCTCTGCCATTTATCTACAGTATTAGCTTATTAGGGAGTCTACAGTATTTCAAATAGTAATTGTAATGTTCTCAAATCATTGTGCTTAATCTAAAATTCATTGAACGAAAGCGAATTCTAAATTTTAGCCAAGAAGCTTTCTAAAAAAAAAACTCTGTTCTCTTTATTGAAGCATGGACAACTTACGAATAGACAAAAGAAAATTTTGTTCAGATTATTGAATGTGGAATTGCTCAAAACTCCAAGCCGAATTCTATTCTACTCAACAGTCTGATGAAATTTTATAATTTTTAAACTCTCAAAAATTGTATAATAAGTTTATTTTTAATGATTTATTATAATTTATTTATATACAATTTTTTTAAAATTATTAGAAATAAAGATATTTGTGAAGCAGTTACAATGGTACAATTCGTGTAAGAGAAAAATTTTATTTAAATTTGAATTTTTTTTTTTTGAAAGTAAATTCGAAATACTAATAATTTTTAAAAAAAATTTTTTTAAGGGTATTTTAGAGATTAATATTGCGTTATATTGTACATTATATTGTAATTATAGAATAATCTAGAATCAAAAAGAGTTAATTATAAATTTTTTTTATTTTATTCTAATTAAGAAATATAGTACTAACCACATTTTCTAAATCTTTACTATATAATACAATATGTTCTACTAGCTTATTGAACGCATCACTATTATTTTGGGTAAAACATCGTCTCCACATATATTTCAAGAAATATGTATCATACAAATCTTTAACAGTTCCATATCGTGAAAGTGATGCCTTTACTGAACGCCAGTTTGATTCGATTGTATTTGTATGAATTTCTGTTTCGGGGTCCTTAAAATGCTCAGAATGATTAACAGTTCCATGCTTCCATCCATATCTTTCAAAATCATTTGTTTGGTAAGCTTCTCAGCAGTCACTATAGATTGTTGTTCCTTTTTCTACATAATCTTCCAAAATTTTTAACAATGTTTCTTTTGTTCGATTAGGTACACATACTAAAAACAATTTATTCGAATCCCTTTCAACTCCACCAAAAACCCATTGCCTATCTACTTTTTTACCTTTATTATACTTACGTTTACCAAACTTACTTTCATCAATTTCGACAATTTTATCTGTATCTCCAATTTTTTTGCTTTGATTCATTAAGGCCACACAGCATATATCATGGCAAAAATTGTACCAATCCACCATTGTATAAGTACTAATATCAGTTTCTGAAGCAGCGAATATTTGGGGCAAACGATGAGACCAACAAAACATGATTTTGGCGATTTGTGCAAGAGATGGCTTAGATTTTGCTAACCATGTTTCTGTTCTTATAGTAGTAGCATGACCGCAAGCAGTTTTTGAAGTACAGGTCCATTTCTGCTTATCTCCACGGGAATTATCCTTGGTTTTGCGCATGGGGCTTTTGCATTTTGAACAGAAGCGTATTTTAGGAAGAATACCTAGTTCTTCAAAAAATTCTACAGTACGTTCTGTTGTTTGAGTATTAAAATAAATGTCATCATAGGTTTTTATCAATATAGGGGATATTAATAATTGTTGAACTAAAGGTGACATTGACGATTGTTAAACTGGAGCCGATGTTAATGATTTTTGAATTAGAGGCAAGAGGGTTTCATTATTTTCTGTCATGGTTTTATGTTTTGTTTACAAAAAAAATTAACACAAAGATTTTATTTTTGACCAAGACGAAATGATACCTCTTTTATATGTTTTAGAAGGAAAGAATAGAAAAGGCTTTTGCTTCAAGCATTTTACTCTTTTCATAGCCTAATTAACAAAATTGAGAGAAAGAGACTTTGAGCATTAACTTCGCCCATAATTCATTTATAATATACCTTTTATTCCTTATTTTTGAATTAAGTCCAATATTTGATCTTACTTTTCCTTATGAATTATAACTCTTTTTTGTTTATACGATGGCTACCTGAGTATTTCTTAGGCTTGATATTTGTAGCGCTATAATTATTTATTCAAGGGGTTTTAGTGTAGCTTTTAATTGGAATTAATACATTTAGCCTAAAGTTATTTACGCATGTAAATAAATTAATATCTTTGCTAATAATTAATTTATTCACATACATAAATAAAATTAAATATTGTTATAGCTAAAAGTGTCATTTACAGACTAAAAGCTGCACAAAGACCCCTTGAATAAATAATCACAGTGCCACAAATATCGAGGCTAAAAAATACTTGAAATAATAATTGTTAGCAATGCTATTATTACATTGTATTTATTTCGAATATGCTTTAGCCTTGATATTTGTAGCGCTATGATTATTTATTCAAGAGGGTTTTTGTGCAGCTTTTAGTTTGAAAATATCACCTTTTAGCTCATAACAATATTTAATTTTATTTATGTGAGTGAATAATTTAATTATTAGCGAAGCTATAATTACTTCGCATTTATTATATATTGAAAAATAAATAAAGTAATTTCAATTATTCGACCTTATTTTCCTTTTCCCAATGAATTATGATTTATCTGAGCCTGATATTTAACTTTCTCATCAAATACATTATAACTCTTTTTTGTTTATACGATAGCTACTTAAGTATTTCTTAGGCTTGATATTTGTAGCGCTCTAATTATTTATTCAAGGGGTTTTTAGCATAGTTTTAATTGGGATTATTACCTTTAGCACATAGTTTATTTGTCTGGGATGTTGCTGAAATTTGGGGTCTCGATTTGAAACTATAAGCCTTGCTAAAATTTACGTATACTCTTTAAATATCAAATCTACACCCAAACCTTACCCTAACCCTATAAGACAAAAACAAAAAAAAACACCTCAAAAAATTTTTAAAATTTCATATCAAAATAGATCCAAATTTCAGGATAATCCGATTTTATCATTTCCGACATTATTTAATGTTATTTACGCATGTAAATAAATTAATAGATTTGCTAATAATTAATTTATTTATATGTAAATAAAAATTAAATATTGTTATGGCTAAAAGTGACATTTTCAAATTAAAAGCTGTGCAAAACCCCCTTGAATAAATAATCACAGTGCCACAAATATCAAGGCTAAGAAATACTTGAAATAATAATTATTAGCAACGCTATTATTATTTTGAATATTTTTTAGCCTTGGTATTTGTGGCACTGTGATTATTTATTCAAGAGGGTTTTTGCGCAGCTTTTAGTTTAAAAATGTCACCTTTAGCCCATAACAATATTTATTTTATTTACGTGTATGAATAAATTAATTATTAGCGAAGCTATAATTACTTCACATTTATTATATATTCAATAATCGTGATTTTATTAGGGATATAATGTTTTAAACAGTTTTTTATTTTTTAACATTAAATAAATTAGCACAGTTTTTAAAATTTTGTGCTCATACTTAGTTGGGCACAGCTTTTAAAAATTTGTGCTCTTGCTTAGTTGAGCGCAGTTTTTTTAAAAATTTAAGTTTTTTTTTTATGACTGAATGTATTGTTAAAAGAAAAGGCAAGGTAAAACTTCAATTTTTTTTTTTTTGCTTTTTAATTCACACTTTTAATTCTTATTTATTAATAAACCAAGCATTATAATATTTAAATCATATCTATATTAACTATGATTATAATTTGTAATAAATGATAAAAATTTGATTACAGCGATTAATAATTACTGTTAAGGCCGTTCGAAGTTGATTCTTTGGTAACATCACTTTTCCAGGACTCTCGGGAGGGGGGGAGGGGGATAAAATGAAACGAACATATGAAACGAACATATAAAAATAAACAAAGATGGGCTAATTTCATTGGTTGATATAAATCAGTTAACTGGAGAGTGTCATCTAGCGTTTTGATTGGCTGTTCGTTTTCGGAGGGAGGTGGGGGAGACTTCAGCTGGGAGGGGGTAATGTTAACCAAAAAATTAACTTCAAACGGCCTAAGATCTTTTTTTTTAAATTTGAACAAAAGTTATTACACAGATATCTCCCTTATATTGCTTCAGAGACATGTCACCACAACGAATTACTGCATATACTTGTGTGCGAGAATTTCCTGCCAATTTTTATGCTGATAATGATTTTTGATGTGCCAGTTTTGTCACTCAATAAATTGGAAAATAAAGAATTTCTTCGTGCTTTTACACTGATGTATTATAATAATCGGTAAATCATAAAAAAAGTGCCTTATTTTCGGTACTAGTATTAAAATCAAAAAATTTTTATTGGCGCGAATGCAAAAAAAATATGCAAAAAAACTATTTAGCCACGGCAAAAAAAGTTCTGGTCATGTAATGATCTGCTAATTCAAAATAAACGTTTGTTTTAAAGAAATTAGAAGAAATCGCTTATTTTTCGTAAGAAACAACCTTCTGCGTACTAACAAAAAATATTCCTTGATCAATTTTATTATATAAAATGCAAAACCCAAACCTTATTATCTGATATAGACACTAACACTAACCCTAATCTATAAACTTATCAGTTTTCATGTGACCAGACCTTTTTAGTGCGCAAATTTAAATACTGCGCCAATTTATCACCTGACATTTGTTTACATTTTTTGGTCAATCAAAATCACCATGTGATTATATCGAGGGATGATCAATCGTGATAATCACTGGGTTAACTCTTCTCTAATCTTCCCAAATTATTGTACACATAAGATATATTTGGAAGAATCCAGTTTAATGTACTGGAAATAAATTTTTTCTACATAAATTGAAAGGGGTTACATAATATATATTAAACCCAAATATGTTTACAAGCTTTCAAACTGAATTTAAACTAGACCCAAATTAGTTTTGAAATTTACTTTCAAACCCAAATCAAACTGCATTTAAAAAAATAGTTTGATTTGAGTTAATTTGAATTTCAAGTCAAATCTAAACTTAACTTAAAGTTTGATTTGGGTTTGTCAGAGCTAGAAATGTGCCTTATACATTATGTATACTAAATAATGCATAATATTACATAATGTAATATAAGAATTGTAACATTTAAAGTGCATATAGAAATTATTATATAATATTGAACTAATTCAAATTATGTAATTTGCTTTTATTCTAACAATATTTTTTAAAACAGAACTTATAATTATATATATTCTTTTCCAATACTATACAATAGTTTTTGCAAACAAATTTCTTGATCCACACCCTACCACTATATACTTAGTCTTATAATTTTGCTATAATCAGCAAACTTATCTGATTTTATTCTTTTTTTAGCATAGGAAATTTGAAAGGTGTTATATAATACTATTACAAACATTGTTTAAAATCCTTTATTAATTAACTATATTATTAGTAAAGTTAATGGTTTGGATTTACTTCTTTGTACTAAATTAAGTACACTTAAAAATTAATAAAAAATCAAAAAAATATTATTTTTATATAAAAAAGACTTGTTATAAGATATAGATCAGTTTTATGTTATTTATTTTAATATTATTACTAAAAAAATTTTATATATATATAGAGATTTTAGTGTTTTGTTGCATACTAGATCTAGTACATTTCGTGTTTGTTTTTAATAGTAAATTTTATATGTTTCTGTGCAACAAAAAATTCTCTATAAGAGAATTTTCCCTGTACAAAAATACTTTTATAATTTTAAAAAATGAAGTTAAACTTATAAGCTTTTAATTACAGCATCCACAATACTTATAAAATTTTTAAAAAATATTAAAATATATAGTTTTTTTAAAATAATTAAGTTATATGCGACGCATGTGATAATGTCACCTATAGATCATCTTTGCATCGATAAAGTTTAGTTTTTGTTAGTTTAGGATTAGGGTGAGCACCTAGGTTTAGGGTTAGGGTTTGGGGTATATAGTAAAATCGCTCAAGGAAAACTTTTTGTTAGAGCACGGAAGGTGGTTTCCTATGCAGATTTTGAGTAATAAGCGATTTTTGTTGGTTTTTTGATAAAACGAACGTTTGTTTTGAATTTTCTGATCGTGTTACGTTACACGAGATCCTGAAATCTGATTGGTTCGGTGATACATAAGCCGTTGTCACTTATGTGACAAATAACTTTACTCTTTTTAAAAAATTAATAGATAATCAAGTTTAATGGTGTATTAAATCTAGTACAAAGTATGAAATTTAGTATGGGTAAATCCAAGCTATTAGCCATTAATATTAATTGATGATTCGCCACTCAACAAAAGAATGATCTTAGTGTAACGTGACGCAGATCACTATGTAAATCCTATATGTACGGAATGCAGCATTCGTCCAAGGAAAACTTTTTATTTTATTAAGTTAACGAGCAAAGACGATTAATTGAAAGTTGTAGAGCTCAATGAGACGATTCTAACGGTGGTTAGATCATCAAAATCGGCCTAGTGGATGCCAAGATATATTCAAAAAACGATTGGGCGACTATATAAAATTTCTATATAAACAGACTATTGTTTATATCTGTTTATATAGTAATTTTATATAGGCGGCCAATCGTTTTTCGAATATATCTCGGCATCCACTGGACCGATTTGGATGATCTAACCACCGTTAGAATCGTCTCATTGAGCTCTACAACTTTTAATTAATCGACTTTGCTCGTTAACTTAGTAAAATAAAAGGTTTTCCTTGGACGAACGCTGCATTCCGTACATATAGGATTTACATAGTGATCTGCGTCACGTTACACTAAGATCATTCTTCTGTTGAGTGGCGAATTATCAATTAAACAACAGAAAACACATTAAATATTTTAGTTTGCTATTGAATAACTAGTATAATTTAAAGTTGTTTAACACATTTTCTGTTATTTAATACTAATTTTATTAATAAAAATTATTAACTAAAAAAGGTTGTTAAGCAACATCTTAATAGTATTATTTAATATCTTTCAAACTTCCTAATGACTAGTCTTTTTTCAAAGTTCAAAAACACAGATAATATTAAACTTTTTGTATTTAATATTAAATTTCCAATTCACAGATTTTATATAACAATTTGAAAATGTGTTATTTAGTTATATACTATTATTATATACATTAGTACTATTTATAATTAAAAGTAAATAAAGTAATTATATTATATAAAAATGCAAGATTATATAATGCATCATGCTGCATAATGTCGTATTATGCAATACAAAGCAAAAAAGTCTACATTCACACATCTCTAGTCAGAGCACTACTCTCACATAACTATTTTACACAATTCAAATTAAATTTGTATCACAGTAGAAAATAAGGGCATGCAGTAAATTGTGTGGTCTACATGGTAGGTAAATATAGCACTATTTTATTATTGCACTTTTAGTAATTTACTTGTAAAAATTAAGAAATATATTTTTTTTATAGACAGAAATATATAAAATTTAGAAAAAGTTAAAAAAAATTTATAGTAAAAGTTTCAATATATATACTTTAAACTTTTATTTACTAAAGTTTTTTAATATATTTAAAGATTTTTTAACAAAGTTGATAAGCAAAATTTAAAATTAAATATTTCACTTAAAAATATGAATAAATGTTCTGTCGTCCTCATATTAGCCAATAGAGTTAGAGTTAGGGTTTGGGTTACACGGATTTTTAATTGTTTTTATTGGTTGTACTAATTGACCTGTTACAAATACGCGTGCTACAAGATGCAACAAATACATTCGTCCTAAAAAATATATAGCTAAAATCAATAATTAAGATTTTATTAAAAAAATTTAAATTATAAAACGTTGCAAACAAATTTGCTTGCAATACAATTTAAGGGATAATTTTAAAAAGTTAAAATAACACTTTTTTATTTTATATATAAATATTGGATGTTTCTTACAGTCTGGTACTAAAAAATAAATTGCATATTATAGACAAAGTCAAATTTAAGCTAAGATATAAGGAAATGTGCATAAAATATTTTTACCGAAATTGTGATTAATCCTAATTATCATCAATCCATTTAGTAAGAATTTTTTCAAGTTCTTCAATTTTTAGAGGTTTTGCAAGATAATCATTTATTCCTGTTTCGATAAATTTATTTTGTATCTCTTCCATGGGTGAAGTTGTTAGGACAATTATGGGTACATTTGAAATTGGCGGTCTCATTGCCCTAATTGCTTGTGAGACATCAAATCCTGACATTATTGGCTAAATATCATAGTCAATTAATATTTAACCATAATAAATACGAGTAATCAATTTAACGAATAAACTTACTAAATCACACTCTGTTAATATTAATGAAATTTTGTGAAAGTCCGCAAATGAATTAGATGAACTTGAGTATGTATTATCCAATTTATTTTCTGAATCAACTAGTTTGACTGCTTCTTGACCATTTGTTGCAGATACTGTTGAGTAACCAAGTTTTGAAATTTGCTGCAATGTGCTCTAAAAATAAGAAATAGATTAGAAAATTTGTAAAATTAAAAAAAAGCGAGATATTATTTTTAAATATAAAATTACCTCTAGACTAATAGAATCATTGTCCTATAGATGATTTTAACTAGCAAGTTTAGAGAACTTTAATATATCAGAGGTAGATGATGCTGAAATACCACGATAATTATTATATGCAACAGTATAATAATAGATTTACATGATATTTAGCCAGGTAAAAAATAGTTGAATTTGGCCAAATCCCAACAAACAATATCTCGACAAGTTAACCCGCATTAGATTAGCGTTACCGTAACCATAGTTTGGGATTCTGTTGAGATTTTGGCCAAAATTCATTTATTTTTACTATATAATAGTATCTATTTTTTTTTTTTTTTTTTTAATTTTCATTAAAAATTATCATTTAAAAATGAGTTAAAACAACAAAATAAAAATTATCATTTAAAAATGAGTTAAAACAACAAAATAAAAATTATCATTTAAAAATGAGTTAAAACAACAAAAAAAAAACAAGCAATTAACTTTCTTTTTCTGAACTTTCATGAATTTGCAGTATCATCCGATTCCAGCATCATCCGTATTTAATAAAAGAAAACAAAGCATACCACACATAAGATACACTTGCTCCTAGTAATATTTCTTGCTCTACTCTTGGAATCTCTTCCAGTTATGTCTTCACATACATTTTGATTTGTGTGTCTAGCCTTATAAGGCTCATAGTCTGCTATTCGTTTCAACGTATTTGTGTATATATATGAACGTTTGTTATTTTTGTTTTTTTCCATATGTACAAATTGGTTGATTAACTTTTTCCATGTAATTGGAGTATAAAGAATAGATGTTGTTCCTCCAATTTTTTCAATTAATTTTTCTGCCAACTCAATTTTTTCATTACTCTGAAATACTATAAAGATTATTACTAAATCATTACTATTCATCTTTAATCCTCTTAACTCTAATGCCGTTTTTATGACCTCTTCTTCATTATCTTCATAAAGACCAATGAATACTAAATCGTAAGCAGGTCGATCATTAAGTTCTTTATATGATTTTGCTGCACTAATACCTTTGTCAACGGTATCAAATGCATCAACTTTTTCAAATTTTTTAAGATATTTTAACATCGTATTTCTCACACCTTCGATTGGGTGAATTATTAGTATTCGTTTTTGTCTTAGAACGTGAGATAAAACATGTTCATTAAATTGTGTTTCTAACGAGAAGTTTTTTGATAATGACTCAACATTCCATGTAAACCAAAATTTGCTTCCTTTTCCTAACTGACTTTTTACTTTAATTTTTCCTCCATTAAGCTCTACTAAGTTTTTACAAATTGAGAGACCAATCCCTGTACCATCTTGATTCCTAATTATTGAAGTGTCACCTTGTGTAAAGCTTTTCCAAGCATGTTGTATATATTCTGGATCTATGCTATTGTTATTAAATAATTATTAAATGGCATGTATGTTAGAATATAAAGTATATGATCATAGATAGTTTACCCAATGCCGGTATCACATAGTTCAATTTCAAAAACTTCTTGTGATTGCATTGAAACTGTTAGTATAATTTCACCCTTATTAGTGAATTTAACTCTAAGAAATTAAAAAATTATTTTATAATTATATAATAGGCTATAGTATTATTAAAAATGAATAAAATAAAATAAAATTATGATTAAATAATTACGCATTTGATAATAAATGAGATAAAACTTGTTTCAATCTATTTAATTATAGACAGAGTAAGTAACAAAATTCCTACATTTTTCTTTAAACATTTAATATACAATAATAATATTGTTAACTCACCTCTCAGGATCACTCTTAACATATCGTGGCAAAATATCTATATCGTAATTTAAGATTAGCTCAATTTTTTTATCACCGGCCTTTTTTCCGAACGTCTCAATTATACCCTCAATTAATTCTATCAAATCAAAAATTCTATTTACTAGTGTAAGTTTTTGTGCTTCTAATTTTGCTACATCAAGAATATCATTTACTATCGATAAGATTACATCAGAGGCACGTGACATTATACTGAACATGTCCTTTTGATCGGTATTTAAATTAGTACCCTCAAATAATGAAAGAAGACCCGTTATCGCATTTAATGGTGTTCGTAATTCTATTATAAAAAATGAATATTCAATTTAATTAGCACGATTACCTTTTAGCAGTGTACTCAATAACAACGATAACATACCGTGTGAAGTATTTGCTAATATTTGACTCTTTGTGATATTTGCTATTTCGGTAGCTTTTATTTGAATTTCTTTTGCAGCATTCTCCTCTAATAAGTTTACATAAGTAATAGCCAAATTTATTTGGTTCGAGATTTGTTGTAATAATTCTACTTCAGACTCGAACCAAATGGAATTTGGAGATCTATGCACTTTTATCCATCCCCAAATATCATTATCTAATCGTACTTCTACAGATAATATGGATACATTTTTATGAACATCATCACAATATACATTCAAAGAAATATTTATTCCTGGGCTATTATTTAAATATTCATTTAATTTAATGAATGCTTGTGATTTACTTTTATCGTTATTACGAATTTCTGTAAGTTGGCTAGTCATCATTGTTGTGTTTCGTGATATGTTTTCCGGGTATTCACATAAAGTAACTATTTTATTACTTTTAGATTTATCATCTGAAATAATAAGTATTCTTTCACATGGTAATATACGATGAATTTCTTTAGCAACATATAAAAATGTTTCATTTATATCTGATCTGGAAACAATCATGTTCGTTATTGAGAGTAGTAATTGTTTTGATTCTTCTTGCTTACATAATTGAATTAATATTTTACGACGAAGAAGTGAAAGTTTAATATTAGCGCGAATACGAGTAATTAGTTCTCGAGAAGAAAATGGCTTGATTAAATAATCATCTGCTCCTTTATCAAGACCTATAAATAGATGCATTAAAAACAAAACCTAAATTAAGCCAAAATAATTTGTTCTATTAATATAGTAATTACCTTTGATTTTAGATTCTTCGCTAGCTTTTGCGGATAGTAATATTACGGGAATCAACCGAGTTTTTATATTAGATCTTATCACATCTAATAATTCGTATCCATTCATATTTGGCATCATGATATCTGTTAAATTTAAATTAGATAATTTAATAGTTATTACGAAAATATGTTATTTATTATAAATTACTTGCCGCTAATGACTAAATCAGGTAATATTTCAAGCTTTTTTAAGACTAGTATAGCCTCTCGGCCGTCACGAGCATGAACTATGTCAAATTCCTTTAACAAGTCCTCCAGATAATCTCTATAAACATGATCAATGATAAGAAACAGTTTGCTAAATGTTTAATTTGATCTAATAACGATAAATATTACCGCATATCATTATTATCATCAACAAGTAGAATTTGATATTTTTTCTCATCATCATGACCATTCGTATAGAAATGACGCATGATCTCTTCAGTTAACATTTTATCAATATCCATGTTCCGATCATCGATTGGTAATTGATCCAAATCATCACGAGCTTCAGATTTACTATTTTTAATCCATTGAGAACTTTCTTCTAAATAAAGCTGTCGACTCGTATATAGTTCTCGACCGTGAGTTACTGGATTTTCAACGTTATTAAACCGGATTTGATTTTTCGGTAAGTGTTCACATCCGATTGGAAACAAACATTTAAATGTCGTTCCCTGATTTACTGCTGAAGTTACAGTGATATCTCCACCATGACGTGTAATAAGTTCTTTGACGAGAGAGAGTCCTATTCCAGTACCTTCGTGACTGCGTGATTCCTGAGATTCAACACGATAAAAGCGTTGGAATATGTTTGGAAGGGCAGTTTCTGGAATACCAACTCCTTAATATTTTTTTTTTAAAAAAAAAAAAAAACCAAAATAAGCCAACCGAGATGTAGTAATAGTGCGCATATCTCAAATCCAGAGTTGGTGTTGATACAAAAAACATATTTATAAATCTATGAATTTGTAAATGTGAGTAAAATATGTTTAGTAAGAAGTATTATTTACCTGTATCTGATACTTCAAGGACTATTATCCTTTTCTCGTCTTTGTAGTCAAGATATAATCGAATGGTTATGCGTCCATTCCAGGTATGCTTTAGTGCATTCGAACCTTTTACAAGAAAAAAAAATATTTTAATATGATAGAATCTACACATTTAATTCATATGTTTTGTAGCAAATTTGAAAAATTCTTACAAAGATTAAATACAATTGTTTCATACATATCATGATCTAAATAAATCTTATCGCTCAGTGCTCGATTAAATTCTTTTGAACGTGGAATTTCGATAACGTAATCTAAACCTAATTGTTTTGCCACATCTTCAAACTCTAAAACTAATTCTCGCGTAAATTCAGCTATATTTGTTTCACAATAATGTGCTTCTAATTGATCAGCTTCTATGTTTGAAAACTACATAAAAATGAATTGCTTAATATAATATTTCTGGAAACTATATATCTAATACTGACGTTGTTATTAAAAAGGTTGAGACATATAACTTACTTGTAACGAAGAATTAATAAGTTTAAGTAATCGACGAGCATTACGTCGTATGATTTGAAGATATGACATTATTTGCGTTTCTTGTGTTTCTTGTGAACATACGTTAATTACATCATCGAGTGGTGAAAGCATCAAGGTTAATGGTGCTGGCATGGAAAAAAAGATTGAGTCTATTTACGTAATGCATTTCAAAAAGAGAGTTATAATAAATACTTTTTAATTCATGACTGATGCCTTGAAAAAACGTAACTTTTTGACGATTTAAATCAGCCAATATTTTATTTCGCTTCTTTTTCTCTTCCATTGACATGCCATGTAACAAATACTTATTCATTTGATTTATGACTTGCTAGCAAATTGTAATTTTTTGAGTATTTCTATTAAGTACAACAGAATTAAAGATTAACCATGTTAACATTTTTGCATACTTGAAAATATTTCATGTATTTCTCATCAAGTGGGCAACACCGATTAACACCACAAATCAATACAGCAAATAAAACTTTCCCTCCATAGAGAGAAATTTTTGTAGATAAGAGTACAGCTTGAGACTCATCTTTTAAAAGAACCTTTACATGTCCTTTTTTTATTGCAAGGTATATTGGCCAGGATTTACATTTTAAGAACGAATAAGTTGCTGTTATTCGTTTTAGATCTATGTATGTGCCATAGCTTTTATCATCATCTTTTGTTAAATCAATTATTTCACGAGTTTCTGGAAAATAGTCAGGAATATGCCTTCCTTTTTTATTGTTATCATCAAAGGTTGTAGCGATTAGTCGAGCAATTAGAGATTTAGAACTATCATTTAATTCATGTTCAATAAAGTAAATCAATGAATAAGGAATGTCCGTATTATTATCATTTAATACTTTCGTCATCGTATAACAGGCACTTTCTAAGGACTCAACCTCTTTAAAAAAATATTAAATTAATGCAAGCGCTTTAACAGATAAACGCTACTGTATATTATATTATATTTAGGGTACTAACCAGGAATCCGATTCCCAATTTCAATAAATGTTTTTAATCTTCGATCATTTAAAACTCTTTTCGTGGTTTCTTGTGCAATACAAAAAATACCACCAAATGTACCATCTGATTTAAAAATTGGACTATATGTATAATCAAAATACGCCTCTTCGCTATACCCATCACGTTTTACTTCTATGTATTCATCGCTTCTAAACAATCCTTTTCTTGTTGTTCTTACACTATATATATTAGACATAATTCAAAGAGAAATTTAGATATTACAAATGAACATTTCTTTAAAATTATTATTCAACTTACCTTTCACATAATGAACTAATGAAATAATATAGACTAGGCCAAGCCTCCTTAATTGTTTTTCCCAATACTATTTAATATTAAAAGATGTTAAGTTGGCAAAATGTTATAAATATATGAAGCAAAATTATTTAATTAACCGTATGGATAGCCTATTAGCTGTATCCACTCTATATAATTGAATAGGAATGGTGTTAATTATTTAGCCAATCAAATAGTCAAGCAAGTGATTTATAAAATTATTTACCTTTGTTATGTAGTATAACCCAATCGGAACCAAGATAGATGCAAATGGGGAATGTACTTTGGAGGCACAAGTTCTAACGTTGATATACGGATTATTATTGAAAATTTCACGTTTTTTTTTTTTACTCTTTTTTTCTTTTAAAAACAAATTATTGGTAAATTACAATTGCAGTTTTGTATGCAGGATCCCATGAATCCATAGGGCCAAGCGAAGTCGATGACCAATCAAAGTTGTAGATTTTATCATTGAAGTTTGATTCCTCATTGTAAGTCAAAGATAGCGACATATGAGCTAGAAATGAAAAAAAAAATTATCAAAGAGAATAATACTGTAATAAGAAAATAAATCATTTAAATATTTAAGAGGAGATCACTATGAGTTTAAACCAAACCCGTAGTTTGGGACTTAGTATATTGCCAAAAGTTTTACTAAATTTGTCCCAACTTATTCATTACTGGCTAGAAGCGATAATCATAATAAGAAAATCGAGTATTGACATTTAAACAGGTAAAGAAATTGCACTATCATCTGCGCAATGTTTATTACGTAAGGTTGATTGGTCTTTTAGGTTTGGAATTTGCGAAATGAGAACACCCGATAGCACACAATAACTTTTTTTTTTATTGTATCACTTTTGTTTTTCTAAATTTAGTTCCCTTATTACATTAAAAACTTAACGTAGTTAGAATCGTACTATAGTTCCCTAATATAAGTTCGGTTTATGCATTAATGGTACACAAAATTTATATATTAAAAATCATAAGGGGTGCGTTATATGATACACGAAAAAAATATCACCCGTTTTCTTTGAGTGTTTTGTGAAAATCCATCTTACCGATCTCACTAGTCGCATATACAGTTGTTAGGCGAAACTGTTTTGCTCAAATGGCAAAAGACGAAACCTAGATCTGGCGAAAGTTGAAAGTGGCGAAACTCTGGCGAAAGGCGAAACCCCTAACGAAAGTCGAAACCTCTGGCGAAAGGCAAAATCCCTGACGAAAGTTGAAACCCCTGGCGAAAGGCGAAATTCCTGGTGTAGGTCTAAGCTCTCAGAAAAGTTTAAAATTCTCTAAGACTTAGGAAAAGATTGAGCTATTGGTGAAAGAAAATATTTCGGGTGTCTATTAAGCACAGCATGTGGCTCACATAAAGAAATGTACCTGAGCCATGTTGGTGTGGCTATTAAGCATAGCATGTGATTTGTATAAAAAAATGCATATACGTACGTACATGCATACGAACCTATGAATGAAAATATTTGCGTGTACGTAGCATTAAGCACAGCATGTGGCTCATACAACCATGACATGTTGAATAATATATTTGCGTGTTGCTATTAAATACAGCATGTGGCTTATACAGTGTATCTAAGCCATATTGGCGAATGAAAAGATTTGCGTATGGCTATTAGCAGTGATGGTAAATGACCTGAAATGACCCAAATGACTCAAATGACCAATGGTCGATCATTGGGTCATTTCAAGAATGAAATGACCTATTGGGTCATTTGAATTTTATTGGTGGAAATAACAATTAATTAAAACTTGATTAAATTATGAAATTCGAAGTCAACAATAATTCAAAATATTAAATATTTAATCTTTTAAGTCCATTTACTCCAGTTCTCGAAAGTAATGTTTTACCTTTAAACAAAAGCCGGGTTGTCCTGTGCTAATTACCATGATTGATTTCAGAAACTCCGTGATCACATACGTTAAGAATCTTAACCATCGATTTTAATCCCGTGACCTCATATTAGAGCCTCGTGACATAATCTAGAGCTCTATTCGACCCTAGTTACTCGGACCAAGTCTATCCACACCTCAATCGAAGCCTTACCATTGTTAGAGTAGTTTAGTTGATTTTAGTTAGTCTTACTAGTGTATAGTTGCGATACTT
Organism: Gigaspora rosea; assembly: GCA_003550325.1. Lineage (NCBI taxonomy): Eukaryota > Fungi > Glomeromycota > Glomeromycetes > Diversisporales > Gigasporaceae > Gigaspora > Gigaspora rosea. The sequence goes on along the minus strand of QKWP01001863.1, from coordinate 43,777 downwards.
ACATGGAGGGCTCTCACAACGTACATACATAATGAGGTTTATGATACGTATCAAAAGTATGTCAAGTATTGTGCAAAAAAAGATTTTTAATTAATTAAAATTAAATTAGTAAAAACTTCTTGTTTGAAGTCAAATTCATTCGTTTATATACATTTGAATTTAATATATGACACGTTAACGTGCACATTAACGTGCTTTCTAATAATGATGCCTGACGCATGACACAACCTGCGTCGTTGACGAATGACGAAACTATTTCGTCAGGCAATTTCAAATTGACGAATTGACGAATGACGAAACCCATGACGCATGAAGAAACCCATGACGCATGGCGAAACCCATGACGCATGACGAAACCCATGACGCATGACGAAACACATGACACATGAACACATGACGTCGACGAAACCAATAATAAATAACAAAACCCATGATGATTTTGATGAAGCATAAAACTATTATTCTTTTTTTCATAATAGAAATAAATAACAAAACCCATGATGATTTGATGAAGCATAAGACTATTATTCATTTTTTCATAATAGAAATAAATTAGTCTATGTAAAGTTAATTTTTTGATCATTATTTGATGATTTGCAACAATCACCCAGATATATCCGATAGGTGTTCTACGAATTGGCAGTGTCATAGTATTTTATTATTATGTATTATTTTGTGTATTTCTTATTTTGGCATAGTTTGTGGCATAGTTGGGTGATTTTAACCCTCAACTAGGGTGCCCTGCTGGTACCCTCAACGAGGGTTATAGACTCTCGGCGAGTATATAAACCTCTCAGCAAGTGAATTAAACACCTAGCAAGTGATTAAAACTCCAGTACGAATTAAAGATATTTGAGAGTATGTTTTAGTCTGCAAATGAAATAACAGATGTTCATAGCATTAGTAATGGCTCAAAACTCATGTGTTGGGACAATCGATCCTACATGAATTTTACAGGAAGATCTCCAAAATTCTGGGTTGTATGCGTCAGATCTAGGACGGCATTTAGCCTTAGCTATTAGCAGGTTCTACAGCAAATTACTTTATGAATGGATATGATTTTATTAGTAATATTGGCTATAATCTTGGGGCAAAATCGATCAATTCCGATCTAGCCAACTATGATTCTGATGCACTTTGACGTATCCTGACCCAGAATTTGGTGACCCCCGGTATGAGTTGATCCTACGCTCTGCTGTTGTTAGTGAAATACTAGCAATAAAAACTAATCTGTATCAATTCAATGTAAAAGCTTCTTCAATTGACAAGGGTTTCATCAGGAGCTTCATTATCTTAGGTAGTTCTCCTACAAAAATTTGATTACTCTGAAATTCTATAATTTTGTCCAATCAAATTTTAGGTTCAAGTGTAATGTGATAATCAAAACAAATATGTTTTGTTTTCTAAGTAAAAATATGTGTAAAATTAAGGCTAAGAAAACCATATTATAATTAGAGTTAGGGTTAGAAAAATATAGTGGCCATTGTGGCTATTAGTAAAATTTCACGAGAAGCATTTTTAATTAGGACACAATAGATGGTTTCCTAAATAAAAAATTTAGAGCTATCTGTTTTTTGTAAAAAATTTTTATGTTATACCTGATCTTAAAATTCAATCAGTTAAAATTAAAGGTTATGAACAATTTTTTTGTGTTGGAGAGCTAGGGAATTAGTTTCATCAATAGTCAAGGGTTGCGTTAGGAGTTTCATCAATCATCAAGGGTTTCGTTAATTGTCAAGGATTTCATTAATCATTAAGGGTTTTGTCAAGCGTCAAGTGTTTTGTCAATCGTCAAGGGTTTCGTTAGACACAAATTTGATAAAACCTTTCGTCATCACAAAAATAATTGTATCAGGCATCATTACTTTCTAATACTATTAAACTCAACATGTTGACGCATTTTACTTATTTTCATGGGTAATTCAAACCAAAAAAGGATCTCTAATTTTGTAAATAAACTAAGTGCGTGAGATAAAATTTATGGTTAGGCCTTAAGGTTAGAAACTTTAGAGTTAGAGTGATACTTACAATATATAAAATTTCATTCCTGTTATTTGCACCAAGATCAATTTAAATATTGGTTTTCACTTTTTTCTTCTTTTGTGAGTGTTTGGATTCTTCGTTGGGCTGATTTGGAATAGTCAAATTTGCACTTTCTGATCAGCTATTTCCTTTCCAAGAGTTTGTATTACCCACGAAATAAGTAGACACCATGTTGATGTGCTATTTAGAATTTTATAATTCTTACCCCTTAACACATATCATACTAATATATTAACAGGTGATTATATGTCAATCATCAAAGTTTACATGGATTTTGACTACTATATTACTACTGATAACCCAAATAACCTTCAAATAATCCCAGTCATTTGCAAATGACCATGGTCATTTAGTTACAAGTCATTTGCAAATAATCCAAAATTCTAATATCCTATAATGACTATAGGCCTCTGCATGGAACAGGGCTATCCACGGGTACTCTAAGAGTAGTACCACTAGGGCTGAACCACACCAGGGGTCTAGACACTTTTGCAATAATGTGACGTGGCACATAAGAATTAACCAATCGGAGAATGTAAATTTTGATGTTCCCGGATCAGTCTGACATTAAAACAAAACACGTGTACAAGAAGAAAAAAAGAGAAAAGAGCAAACATACTCGAAAACTAGTATTTAAATTGGTCTTTAAAACTACATAAAAATGTCCAAAACGTGATTTTACATATATATAGGGACCTTCTAAGGCTATATACACGGACCTTAACCCTAACCTTAACAACAAAGCCAAAAAGTTAATCTGAAGACGCCACACCACGTGATGGTCATGTTACTGCAAAAGTGTCTAGACTCCTGGTGGGGCTCTAGAGCTAGACTTGGGCATCAAATTACAAGCCCTAGGGCAGAGTAGGGCTAAAAATCGCAGGCACTTTATTATATGGGTAGGGCTTGGGTACCAGTACTACCCAGCCCATATACCATAGAGTAGTCTATTATATATACATATGATTATCCACCAATTAAAACTTATATTGATCGATAATCTTTTTTTTTATAATAATCCTATATACACAATATGAATAGGTTGGCTCTTTAATTTTCTTTAATTTTATTTCTATGTGTATATTTAATTTGATTATTAAATATTGTTGATCGATTTTGAAATTGTAATAAATGCGAAAAAATAGTACAAGTAGTTTTTTTTATAACTTCAATAAAGTGAAAATGGCAAATAAAGTAGAAATGTTGAATAAAGTGAAAATGGTGAATAAAGTGGAAACATTGAATAAAATATAAAAAAAAAGTGGTTTTTTTTAAGTTTTTTTTACATTTTATACTATGTATTTATAGTATATGGCAGATTATGCATCATACGGGCTTGATAATTTTTTATCTTTTTTTTTATTAAGCTTGTGGGTATCCATAGGTACCTGCAGGCTTTAAAGGCCAGGTAGGGTATTAATTTTGGGGCCTTAGAGTAAGTGTAAGGGCTTGGTGATTAAGTCTGTTAATAAATGGGTAGGGTTAGATTAGGGTAGTGACAAATATTACGTAATATTTTTTTACTATACCCTCTATCCTCCTCCCCCCACATAAGATAAATTTGATTGGCTGTTATAAATTTATATATCTAACGTAAGACAACCAGTAACCACTCTCCCCTCTCAGGATATTACGTAATATTTGTCACTACTCTTGTTACTACTACCCAGGCCTACCCAGCCTATGCAGAGGCCTAAATAACTGGTCATTTCAGGGTTATTTGAGATCATTTAAAAATTTTTCAAATGACCAGGCCATTTAACATTACTACAATTTGGTTATGTGATTTCAGGTAGGTGCTTTAGTAGTTTATAGTTTTATTATTAGTTTATAGCATTGTTTAATTTTAAAAATTTATTTAGTTAGAATTGTGCCATTTATTATATAATATTTTTTACTTAGTAACTACCTCTTGCCATGTATGGTGTAATTATTTTATCCAATTCTGAATGGTTAATATAATATATAGACGTGATCACTACCTCTGACCATATCTTTATAGTAAAAATTACGTAATAAATGGCATGCCCTTTACCACCTTATTAGTCCCTTTTTACAATGTTTATTAATAATACCTGATATTAAAATATTTATGATTATATAATTCTTATTTTTATTATAAGATTTTTATATATTATAACTTTTTGTTTTGCAAATTTAACTAGCAGTTGCATATCAAATATATTTATATGGGGGTGAGTCAGTAGAAAAGGGACAAATCATTTTTAATAAAATTTTTTGATTTTTAAATTAAAATATCTTAACAACTATTTAATCAAATTTTCTAAAAATTTTTTTATTTTAATCTTGAAATTATATGAAATTATATAGAAGTAAAATAAAAAAAATTTATTAATTTTATTAAGATAGTTGTTAAGATATTTAAGCTTAAAATCAAGAAACTTTTACTCAAAACAAATTTGTCCCTTTTCTACTGACTCACCCCATATATTTTACAGTAGATATAATAAGTATGGAAATTTCGTATTTTTTTGAAAATAAGCACTCAAAAGTAAGCACACCTTACAATTCACGTATATCTAAAAATAAGCACCTCTTATATAATAGAAATAAGCAACTAAATATCAAATTATTCAAATCATTAGTTGAGATTATACCCAAATATAAGCTCTCTATAGTAAATAAAGGGAGCTTATTTTTGGAGAAATACAGCAACATTATATAAGATCAGATCAATATATAAATAATTTATAGATTAATAGTTATTATTTTAAAGTTTTAGAATTTTGTATATGGGGTCTTTGCCTTGAAAATGACCCTACGGGGCTATGTAGATCTTATGAATAAAAATTAAAATTTCTAGTCATCCAATAATCCAATTCAAATAATTTTTTTTTATTTTGTAGAACTCACTAAGCTTTACAAAATAAAAAAAAGTTTATTTGAATTGGATTACTGGATAGCTAGAAATTTTAATTTTTATTCATAATATCTACATAGTCCGTAAGGTCATTTTCAAGGCAAAGACCCCATATAATTGAATTATCTGTTCCTGGTTTTGCACAAATAATTGCACAGCTGCCTTATAAATAATTATATTTGAGATTTCATTTAGTACAAGAAATAGAAACTTGAATACAGTTAACTCATATAAGACAAATCATTGCTATTATTTGTCAAAAATAAAAAAAGCAAATATTTAATTAAAAACATCAAAGCTTTATATCTTTTTTCTATAAATACAACACAAATTTAATAAAAAATTAGGGAAATAGTACCAGAACTAATATGTAATACTTAAACAAAAGTACAAATAAACAATTTTCTTTTTGGTTAAAATGAGCAATGTGGCAGCTCATGAGAATACACCAAAACTTAATCAACAAATCAAAGTTTATAAGCCAAACAAATTTAGAAATAGCTAGAAATAACCTAAAATAAATATTATGTAAAATGTTAATATCATTAACATTAATCTATAAAATGAGTGAAATAATTCTGAGTCAAAACAGAATGTTCTTAGTCAAATTATTGAAATCACAAAAATTTAATTACTAATTTATCACACATATATGACAAATTTAACACTATATTTAATAAATATATCATGAAATCACAAAATTTAATTACTAATTTATCACACATATATAACAAATTTAACACTATATTTAATAAATATATCATGAAATTAATAGTTATTTTTGAAATTAATCATTAATATCTTCAAAATTAAATGCAATATATAGCAAAAGATTAATATAAAATACATGAATTAACATCTTTGAAATTAGACAGGTTATTGAAAATAATATAATATTGAAACAAAAAAGGTGTAATATCTTTTGAAACTAAATTAAACACATAATTAGGGTTCTAAACCAGATTAAAAATCACCAACTATGACCTATCGGGTAAAAACTGGTAATTAGTTATCCAATACTAATCAGGTGATCTAGATACTGATTACCTGCGCATTTGTAAAAAATACTCTAAATTTTTGAAAAACTTGATTGCAAACACGTAAATAGTGATTTTGGCTAAAATAGTCAATGTTTCCTATGTTAAGATGTGTTGTTATCTTATCTAATAGAGTGGGGAAATCATTGTTATTATAGATCAGAGTGTCAATAATTTTTTTTGGGTTCAATATTAGAAAATTGATAATAAATTTTGTTATCAAAACTTAAATTTGTAACAAAAATTAGTTAAATTTGACAAATGCACCATAATTAGAAAAATCATTGCAGTGTTGATATAATGTTTTCAATAAAGGAATCAGATAACATGTTTTTCAATGGGTTACCTGTTTGTTTTATATTAAGCTGGTTGGCATATTTAAACTGATTTGTCAAAATTGCGATTCGATTGACCTTTTTTCAGTTCAGTTAATTGGTTGGACGGTTAACTGGATTTGATGTTGGAACCCTACACATAATATCTTAGAAATTAAATTAAATGTGTTATATCTTAGAAATTGAATTAAATATGCAAGGTTAAATAACACTATATTACTTGCTCAAATTAAATCGCTGTCATATACTTTTGTTAATTTTAAACTGCATAGCTATGCACCTTTACTCTTACACACTATCTAGCCTAGCTATTAGCAACTATTCATCATTAACAACATTGCATTGTTTAGCGACTTACTACTACCTTTTTTCTCATTTCTATATATGACCCTAGCATCACCAACTTAAAAAATCTGCTAATAAAAATTTCACAGTTAATTAGGGTTAGGGTTTGCTATTAAGTTAGGTTAGAAAGACTTTTTCAATATCAAAATTTCGCAAGGAAAACTTTTTGTTTGTGCACAGAAAGTAGTTTCATAGGTTAAATGCTGAGTTATGACTAGAGCTGCTGGTGAAACGAAATCACACTGGTGAAACTTGTGACTATCTAAAATCTGCTAGAGCTGCTGGTGAACTGTTGAATATCTAAAATCTGATTGGATATTGCATTCAATAGCCAATCAGATTTTAGATAGTCACTAGTTTCACCAAGTTTCACCAGTTTCACCAGCAACTCTAGTTAGACCGATTTTTGGGTTGTCTTCGCGTTGCACATGATCTTGAAATCTGGTTGGCCGGCGAAATAGTAGCGAAATTCAGAAATTTTTTAGGGTGGTGACATTAGGAAAGTGTTGCAATTTTTGCGGCCAAATAATTTTTTTTGGCATTTGGCCGGCCAAATTATCCAATGGCCAATGGCCAATAGCCAAACTCGGTCAAAAGTTTCTAACTTATATAATATTAACCAATCATATTATTAGTATCTATATATGAATATTTGGCTATTTCAGCCAAATAATTTTTTGTCCAATTCGGCCATTGGCCGGCCAAATATCCAGGTGACAACACTGCGTTAAGGTGGTTTTTCTATACTTTTAACAACCATTCACTTATCTGATTTAATTATTACATCCCACATTTTCACTGTTGCTATAAATGTTAGCGACCAAAGTTGTAATGCGTTTTTTGAAGAATATAAAATCTTAATCTTATTATAATTTTAATTTTAGCTTGTAAAGTTAACTTATTCGTGCATATTTTTATTTTCATTCGAAAATTAATAAAATATAACTTTTTAATATATATTATACCCTATAAGAAAAGTGGTTCGGGGTATGGTACGGGTAGTGGTCGTACCCTAGGGTACAATAACCGGTGAACTGTTAGGCTATCTGGATCCCGAATTATAAAACTGATAAACAGATAAATTATTGAGGTATCCGGTTAATGTAAGATATAATATAGGATAATATAGGGTAAAATACAATTATAATAAAAATTTAAATTTGCGTATTATTTATATACTAGCATCACTCGGTGTAAAACTTGTCTACATCATAAATTTAATGTATTTTAAATAAGAACATGATTTTAATATTTCGTTTGTTTATTATATTTATTTAATAGGTGATATAAGTCAATTGCACTTTAAATTTATACTGGCTTTCAGTTTTTTGTAAGTATAATAATAATTATTATATTATATATATGAATACAGTAAGCACTTACTTTATGTTTTTATTACATACTTTACACAGTACAGAATACTATTATTGTTCCACATCATTTCTGAATTTACATAAATTCTGAATTGACGTGTGTTCTTTCTGATTTTCATCTTGTATGCCGATTATGTAATAAATTACTGATAATAATTACTTATTGTTCCACATCATTTCTGAAATGACATGTGTTCTTTCTCGATTTTCATCTTGTATGCAGATCATGTAATAAATTACTGATAATAATTACTTATTGTTCCACATCATTACTGAATTTAATTCTGAATGAACATGTGTTCTTTCTCGATTTTCATCAATTGTGAAATGCACAGCAATGTAATAAATTACTGATAATAATTACTTATTAATAATTACATTGATTTTTTTTTATTAATATATTGTTACAGTAGGGAGGCCTTCTTTTACTCCTTACTATAACAACAACACGGCTACAGGGATCCTTTATCGGTTTATAGCGGTGTCCAAGAGGTAGGTATAATTCCTTAGTCTGTAAGAAATTATACTCTTCTCTAAGGGCAGTTCGTGAGAGTATTCAATGAGTAATTATCGATTTTACTATTACTTGATAATAAACTTGCCTGTTATTAAGATAAATAGTTTCTTTATTAATAATCTAAAATAGGGCTATCCTTAGGTTTTTGTTCCTAAGAAATCCCAGTACAAGATGTATATTAAGTATAAGAGAAGTGGAGTGTCTTGGTCTAGTTTGACTAAGGGAAATTCTGTGTCTTTAAATACATTTTAGAATAAGCGTTATAAGCGTTAATTTACAATGATAAACACTATAATCTACAAGAGCAACATAAGCATTATAAGCATCATAAGCATTATAAGCGTGATAATCGTTATAAGCGTTATAAGCGTGATAATCGTTATAAGCGTTATAAGCGTGATAATCATTATAAGCGTTATAAGCAGTATCAACTATTCTAACTTCTCAAGATAATAATATAATACAATATAATAATAAAATATAATAAAAATAAAATAATAAAATAATAAGGTAATATAATAAACTATCGTTCTATAACATTTCCGTCCCCTTAAGAAAATTTACTCTGTAAATTTCTTCTCTAATTCTTCCAATAGAGCAGCGTAAACTTCATCTTTCAGTTTAGTCACTTGGGTCACAGAAAGGTAATTGGTTTGGTACATTAAGTCCTTGGGACAAATTGTGAAGTTTTTTCTAATTCTCCGGGCTCCTTTTCAGATGTCTTGAGCTTTCCGGTCTCCTTTTACCTTTCGAATTTGTTCTCTAATTTGGTCTCTATGTTCAGTCTGTTTCTCTATTATTGTTCCCAAATAATAATGGGCTTCAACAGCCTGTCTTTGTCCTCGGCGAGATTGTTTAAACTTAGGTAGGTCTTGTAGAATCTTATCAACTTGTGCGGTCCAAGTTTCTCGAAGAAAAGTATTTGTTCTTGTGGTCTTTTGAGGGTTAAGAGTCTGGGTCAAGTCTTTTAGCAATGGAGTCATCGCTTTATGTTTCTCAATTGGTTTTTCAGATAAAAGGGCTTCTATGTCTTCATCAAATGGTCACAGTAATTCATTAAGTTTGACAAGGGGTTCTGTTTCTTCCTTTGGGGTAACATCAATTACTTGTTCTGGATTTTGGTCATCTCATAGGATTACATTTCGACTAAAAATTCCTAAATTGTATTGGGCAGCAGGGTCTTGTCTCCAAATAGAAAGAAAGTTTCGAAGAGCGAGTATAGTATTGGATTGTAGAGTAGTAGATTCCATTTTAGGGGTTTTGATAATATTTCAAGAAAATTTCAATCGGAGTGTAGGATTATATAAATGTTAGTGTAATACGAAGATTTTCATGGGGCTTGTGCACTAAGTTTTACACAAATATCACTCCCTTTCACAATAAATTTCTTCCAGAAATTTCTAATTTTCAATTACAATTATAGGTTCCCATGTCTGTTTCTCGTAATATTTAGCAAGTCTATCACTATTATAATATTTCTGTAAGGTTTTTCCTTCCATATCTCGAAGTTTATAAGCACCATTGTTTAATTTCGCTTGAATTATAAAGGGGCCAATTCTTTTATCCTCAAATTTAGCAGAGCGAGACATTTCTATTTCTTTTCGTTGTATCCATACTTTTTCTCCAATTTCAAAGGTTTCTTCTTTCACCTTTTTATCGAAGTACTTTTTCTGTTTTTCTTGTGATTTCCTAGTATTTTCTCGGGCTTCTTCTTGTATGGTTGGCAATTTGTCTATTAATTCGTAAGCTCGTTGTAATATACTGTCTTGTATATTAATTTCTGTATCCTTAATTACTTTAGGATATACAGGAATAAGTGCTTCTATGGGTAGCGTGGCTTGTCTACCATAAACTAACTGGAATGGAGTGTATCCAGTAGTAGCATGTCTCTTTGTTCGATAAGCTAAGAGAACAGCAGGTATGTGTAAATCCCAATCATCTGTTTCTTTTACTTTCGCGAGAGATTCACATAATGTTCGATTAAGTCTTTCAACCATTCCATTTGTCTGTGGGTGGTATGGTGAAGAGAATTTATGTTTGATGAGAAACTTTTCACATAGAATCCGTACAGTTTCGCTAATAAAGTTTCTTCCTTGGTCAGAAAGTATAATCTTTGGAGTTCCGTGTCTACAGATAATTTCTTCAAAAATAAATTGTGCGAGAGTATTGGCTCCAGCATCAGGGACAGCTTTGGCTTCTGGCCATCTTGTTAGATAGTCGGTAGCAACAATGATGTAACGATTGGTTTGAGCAGTTATAGGTAAGGGTCCGACAAGGTCAATTCCAATCCTTTCAAAAGCACGTCCTATTTGGATAGGATGGAGAGGTTCTTTTCTGCGTTCTTTAAGTCTCTTTTGGCATGTTTCACAAGTCTTTACATATTCTTGGACGTCTCGATACATTTGATCCCAATAATATCGTTCAGCTATTTTATAGTACATAGCATCGGTTCCCAAATGTCCAGCAGTAGGGTGTTTATGCATCATGTATAGGATCGGTTCTACTTCTGTCCATTTAATAACTCGAAAGGGGTGTTCTGGATCTTTTCGGTTCTTCTTATATAAGAGGTTATGTCTAATTTCAAAATATCTAGCCTGGTTAATTAGTTGTTTCTTTTCATAGTCTGTAAATTCGTCTGGTAACTTGTCTGATTCTAGGTAATCATAAAGTTGGCTATATCGGTTTAAATTCATGATTTAGATGATTTAAGTGTCTGGGTCGGTAGGCGTGATAGAGCATCAACATTAGAGTGGATTCTTCCAGGTTTGTGAAAGATTTCAAAGTTATAAGGTTGGAGTTTAAGAATCCATCTTCCAATTCTTCCTTTAGGTTCAGAAGTACGTAGCCATTTCAATGCTGAATGGTCTGTAACTAAGATGAACTTGGTAGCGCCTAGGTATTTATGAAAGTGTTCGATTGCCTATACTACAGCAGCACATTCTAGTTCGGTTGCGCCGTAGTTTACTTCTTCTTTTCGTAGACTTTTGCTTGCATAGGCAATGGGGTGTTCCTTATGATTTTGGTCCAATTGACTGAGAGTAGCACCAAATCCATAGTAAGAAGCATCGGTGGCCAAGATAAAGGTCTTTCTGAAATTAGGGTAGGCTAATATAGGGGCAGCAGTAAGTCGGTCTTTTAGTTCATTAAAAGCTTCCTGTTGAATATGGGTCCATCGATATGGTTCGTCTTTTTGTAACAATCGATTTAAGGGTTTAGCAATAGCAGAGAAATTTTGGATAAATTGTCTATAGTATCCAGCTAATCCCAAGAATGAGCGAAGTTGGGTTATATTCTGCGGTGGTTGGATCTTTTGTACGGCTTCAATTTTGGTAGGGTCAGGGGCTATTCCACTAGGTGCAATTATATGGCCTAAGAAGGGTAATCTTTGCATCCAAAAGTTACATTTCTCGATATTAAGTCGCAAACCAGCTTGTTTGATTCTGTGAAACACTTCATTCAAGTGCTTCAGGTGGTCATCGAATGTTCGAGAGTATACTATAGTATCATCCAAGTATACTACTACAAATTTCCAAGCAATCCCTTCATAAACTCGGTCCATTAGTCTTTGGAACGTAGCAGGGGCATTACAAAGTCCAAAAGGCATCACATTGAACTCGTACGTTCCATAGCGAGTTACAAAAGCAGTCTTTTCTTTATCACGAGGGTGCATAGCTACTTGCCAATATCCACTTGCAAGGTCCAAAGTAGAAAACCAATGCGATCCAGCAAGAGTATTTAACATTTCATCAATACGAGGTAGAGGGTATGCATCCTTTTTAGTAATATTGTTAAGTTTTCGGTAGTCTACACAGAAGCGTAGTTTGCCATTTTTCTTCTTGACTAGAACAACAGGGGAAGTCCAGGGACTATTCGAAGGCCGGATAAGTTTATGTTTCATCATTCGTTGGATTTTCTCTTTAATAAATATCTGTTCACTTGGAGGTATAGAATAGGGTCTAGAGCGAATGGGTGGTACATCTTCTGTAAAAATACGATGAGAAACTAAGTCAGTCCTTCCTAATTCATCAATGTCTGTTGCGAAAATGTCTGCAAATTTCTCAAGTAAGTGTCTAAATTTAAGTCCTTGATCTGCAGCAAGAGGACCTGTATTTAATGAAGTAGTTGGGGTCAACGTATATTCCTCATAGGGGATAAGGGTGTCTATACTATATACAGGGGTAGGTACTAAATTTATAGGGTGTTCAGGGGGTTTAAGGGGTCTGTTAATACAGTTGTCTGAGTCAACAGGTAGTTTGCCATCATGCCTAGGATTATCTAAAAATTTGTATTTGCGAACAGGGTAGCAAGGGTTTCAGTTCTTTGTTGTAGGTACTGGGTGTCTTGGTGAATAAGGCGAAGCAATTGTTGATTAAAGTTTTCAAGTTTTTGGACTTGTTGTTGAAGTTGTTCAATGGTCTGGTTCTGTTGGACAACTTGTTGTTGTAATGTTTCAAAAACTTCGATAGTGACAGTATTTTGATCACTTTGAATAGGTTCTATATATATAACTTCTGGTTCTGGTTCGAATATTGGTGGTGGTGGAGGTACACATTCTGTACAGTATCCATCATGTTCATCAAGTTCTTCCTGGTGCTTAACATGAAGACATTCCTTGCAGAGGTCAATAGGGGTGTCTGAGAAGTTTCTTCTAAGATTAGCGAGAGCAGTTTCTTTACAGAATTCAGGATGGCTAGTGTCGAAGGAAATTTCAAGGGTCTGTTGTAATTGAAATTCTTCATTCCCTTCTAATATACCATGTTCAGCACGAAGTACTAATTGCATTTCTTCCTGACTCCAAGGTTGGTTAATACGATCAGTCATTAAAGGTTCTAAGGCTTCAGTCAGGCTTTGGTCCAATTCTTGTAAGAAAATCTTTGCAAGTCGGAAGATACGGGTCTGGTTCATTTCATACTGAGATCCAGCACTCCTGTTGGACTCGGTATAATGTCTGATTCTGGTCCACAAATTATAATTTGCATTGTAGAGAACATCCTGTCCTGCTTTATAAGCATAGAGGTGTTCAAGGTCACAAAACCAAAGGGCTTGTTCTAGGCTTTCTAGATTATTCATCTTAGAGGTAGGTCTAGTTTCTCCACAGATTTTACATTGGACAAGAGTTCCACGTCCTTCTCCGTGGCTATAATAATATATACGTTGAGGGTCATCAAGAGGGAGTTCATAATAATAGTCAGAGACACATCCTCGGCAAACAAACTGATTGTTAAGAACTTGTAGGTCTTCTGGTCTATTTGGTTTCTTGCAGTGACAGCAGTGGTGAGTACGCCTTGTACTAAAGTTATACATTCGACGGGCTTCAATATCATCCGGATTACATCCACATTGGCAAATTCGGTTCTGTTCCTTAAGGGCTCCAAAAGAACAGTCAACGGCAATATGTCCAGTTGCTCTACAGGTATGACAAATATTTTTAGGGCAGTTTCAGTACAAATGGTCATTACCATTGCAGGTACGGCAAGAGGTCCGCTTTGGTACTTGTTGTGGGCAGTGGACAGCAATATGTCCATCCTGTCGACAGCGATTACAACGGTTGGTAGGGCAGTTGGCAAAGAGATGTTCAGGTGAGCCACAATTGCCACATACACGAGAGTTAGGAGGGGCACGCTTTCTATGTCTAGGCTGGTGGATAATCCATGGGTTGGTATCATCATCAGAGGTAGGGGTAATGTCTGGTTCATGGGTGGTGATAAAAGCATAAGCTTCTTGAGGGACTAAGTATTCCTGTTCATAAGTGTCTAATTCAGCAGGGTCGGTAACAGTAGGTTGTGAGGGTAATGGTTGGTTACTTTCATAGGAAGTAGGAACGGTATGTTTCTTGTTTTTCCACTTAAAAGAGTAGCATCCATTTTTCCAATTGTAACTGGCTTCAACTTTCTTTGACCAGTCATTTCCAAGCAATAATGAGTAAGAGGTGGCAGGGACTACTTCAACGGTAATAGGAATAATAGCACCATCTATTTCTATAGGTAAGTCTCGAATAATTCCCAAAGGACGAGAAGGGGTTCCAGTAGCAGGTATGATAAGGCTAAGAGAGGCTTGTTCTATTTTTAATCCTAGATCTTGGACTAATTGGTGTGCGATCATGCTGATAGAGGCTCCACTGTCAATAATAGCTTCTTGTGGTTTTTGATTGATTTTAACATTACATTTGACAGGTGTAGTATAAGCAGATGTCTGGATCAAATTAGCAGTTTTAGCTTCTTCGTACAAGTAAGAAGATAGTGCAGTACGGACAGAAGGGTTGTCTAGGAACGTTTCCCATTTTTGTGGACTAAGAGGTGAGTTGGTAGTGGTAGTGGTAGAAGGAGTTCCATCAAGATAGTTAACATTTCTGTAGTAGGGTGAGGGGGTTCGGTTGCTAGGTCTTCAAGAAGAAGATCGGTCTCGACTTCTAGATCGGTAGTCATCTCGATCATTACGATTATTTCTATTTCTAGAGCGGCTTCGGTCTCTATTGTAATAATCTCGGTCTCTATTATCTTAACTTCTAGATCTGTTTCTATAAGAGTCACGTTGATAGTTGTTATTATTGGACTGTCTGTTTCTTCCTCGTTCATTACTTTGATTCTTCTTTTTAAGACGACAATGTGCAATAAAGTGTCCGGTTTGACCACAATAATGGCAGGTAGGAGGTTATTTAATCGGATTGGCTTGTTTAGGGGAATCAGCATAGTTTACCGAGAGGTTAGCAGGTGGTTGCTTCTGCGCGAGGTTAATACTAAGTTGAGTGATTTGTTCAGTTAGTTGTTTAATGGCTTGGTCTGTATCTGTATTAGGAGAAGCCATAAGTTTTTCAGTTTCCTATTTACGAGCAGTTTTCATAGCAGCATCAAGATCAGCAGGTTCAGAGGCTTGTACATTTATAGCAAACTCAGGACGAAGGCCTTGGATAAAGAGTTGGATTACAAAGGCATCAGGGAAGTCATCGTCAGAGTCAACACGTCGCTTTAGTTTTCTGAACCGGTTAATATAGTCAACAACTGAGTTGGCACCTTGTTTGACATCAAAAAGTTGCTTTTGCCATATAACTTTTTGTTTTGGGGTAACAAATCGGTCTAGGAACAGGTGTTTAAAACTAGTATCTTGATTATCCTTATCACTAAAAACAGCGGGCTTCGTGGTAAAGGAGGAAAACCAGTCTAAGGCAATTCCTTTCAAGTAGACAGGGACAAGTTCTAATTTCCGGGCAGCATTCCATCGGTTAGCAACGGCAGCATGCTTGAATTCTGAATACTATTTGAGTGGGTCTTGAGTTCCATCTCCATTAAAGAAATTAACAGGAAGAAGATTCCTTTCAACACCTCCCTGTACAAACGCAGCAGCTAAGGTATTAATAGCAGTAGCAGCATCAGCAATCGCTCGTTCAGCCATAATGGGAGGTGGGTTGTCTACAGGTGAGGTTAGGGAAGGTTCTTGGTCTTCTTCACTAGTTTCT
This sequence comes from Gigaspora rosea, assembly GCA_003550325.1. Classification (NCBI taxonomy): domain Eukaryota; kingdom Fungi; phylum Glomeromycota; class Glomeromycetes; order Diversisporales; family Gigasporaceae; genus Gigaspora; species Gigaspora rosea. The sequence goes on along the minus strand of QKWP01001863.1, from coordinate 27,793 downwards.
TTAGTAGTATCTGGTAGAAGTCTATCTAAATTAAAAGTAGAGGTAGTTTCAAAGAAATTTTCAAGGTCTATATCTTGTTGATTAGGTGCTAAAACTGTAGGACTTGCAGGTAGGCTAGTATGTTGGAATGAAGGGGTATGGGAGCTAATATCACTATTATGTTCACTATAAGGGAGTAGGTTAAAACCAAGAGGGGTAGAGGAGCGATCCTCAGGGATAGTAAGAAGAGGTACAGTGTTAAAAGTAGGGCTAGATCCTTCGATAATAGAATATCCTAAGTCCGAATATCGAGGGTTATAGTTTTCAGTATCGGTGTCTAAGTATGGGTCAAAAGTAGTATAGTCCGCAAAATCAAGAGGAGGTAAAGTTGTTCGATGGGTAAAGCGTTGAAGAATAGCAAGAGCAATTTCTCTTGGGTTGTCAAGTTCTATTTGATATCGGCAGCTAAAAATAATATCTCGAATACAAGCACAGATAGTAGCAGGGTCTCTAGTAGCAGTCAGGCGAATAAAGTTTCCAGTAGTTTGAGAGGTATAGGAATCAGCGGAGTAGGTACCAGAATACCAATGCCAAAATCTTCCAAAAGGTGTTCGAGCAAAAACACGACCACTAGAGCGAGGGGGAGGATAATACTCTTGACAAGAAAGATCAGGAGCACGTAGTTGGAGAGAGTGAAATGGAAGAGCAGAGTTTTGATGATGTTCTACTAGGTGGTTTCTAATATATCGATTATATAATTCGTTAATATCAGTAGTCATATGCCTTATGACTCCTGACTAAATCTCAAAATAATTAATTGTTAGTAATATCTTGTTAGTAAGTTTAGTTAAATAGATAGAATCCTTGGGCAAAGAGTCTTCCAGGATGAACAGCAGCAGCAAATGTTATGAGAAATAAACAGCAATTAAAATAAATAGAGTCCTTGGGCAAAGAGTCTTCCAGGACGAACGGCAGCAGCAAAATAGGTTTTATAGAGTCCGTGGGCAAAGAGACTTCCAGGACGAACAGCAGCAGCTAGAGTTGTAGAGGTTTTCAAATATCTTCAATAATATCCAAATGTTTTAAATGTTTCCGCCAGAAGGCACCAAATGTTACAGTAGGGAGGCCTTCTTTTACTCCTTACTATAACAACGACACGGCTACAGGGATCCTTTATCGGTTTATAGCGGTGTCCAAGAGGTAGGTATAATTCCTTAGTCTGTAAGAAATTATACTCTTCTCTAAGGGCAGTTCGTGAGAGTATTCAATGAGGAATTATCGATTTTACTATTACTTGATAATAAACTTGGTGTTATTAAGATAAATAGTTTCTTTATTAATAATCTAAGATAGGGCTATCCTTAGGTTTCTGTTCCTAAGAAATCCCAGTACAAGATGTATATTAAGTATAAGAGAAGTGGGGTGTCTTGGTCTAGTTTGACTAAGGGAAATTCTGTGTCTTTAAATACATTTTAGAATAAGCGTTATAAGCGTTAATTTACAATGATAAACACTATAATCTACAAGAGCAACATAAGCGTTATAAGCGTCATAAGCGTTATAAGCGTCATAAGCGTTATAAGCGTGATAATCGTTATAAGCGTTATAAGCGTGATAATCGTTATAAGCGTTATAAGCGTGATAATCGTTATAAGCGTTATAAGCGTGATAATCGTTATAAGCGTTATAAGCGTGATAATCGTTATAAGCGTTATAAGCGTGATAATCGTTATAAGCGTTATAAGCGTGATAATCGTTATAAGCGTTATAAGCGTGATAATCGTTATAAGCGTTATAAGCGTGATAATCGTTATAAGCGTTATAAGCGTGATAATCGTTATAAGCGTTATAAGCGTGATAATCGTTATAAGCGTTATAATCGGTATAAGCGTTATAAGCGGTATTAACCATTCTAACTTCTCAAGATAATAATATAATACAATATAATAATAAAATATAATAATAAAATATAATAATAAAAATAAAATAATAAAATAATAAGGTAATATAATAAACTATCGTTCTATAACACTAATATTGTACTAGAAGCCTATATTTAATATGTTTCAATTTTTAAATTACTATAGTTTTTTGTACAAGAGGTTTTTTAAATATACTGACTGGTAACTTTATAAAGAATTATTAGTTCTATAACTATGCCAAATATTTTTTTTGAAAACCTTCTGTATAAAAAGTTGATGCATTTTAAAGATTACTATTGTTTTATATGTAGTTACTATGTGTTTTAATTTTAATTAACTTTAAAGTACTATAACTTTTTATAAAGGCAACATTTTAAAAATTTGACTAGTAACTTTGTTTGCTATAATAAACTCTACAAGTTTGCCAAATAGCTTTTAAAAATATTGTCTCTATAAAAAGATGATGCATTTCAAAGTTATTCTATTTTATTTCTAGTATAGGCTTCTAGTACCATAATATAATTAAATTTGATATTTAGAAATAGAAATAGTAATATAGATATAAGAGATAAGTATAGATATTATTAACCTATTTATTCTGCTTATTTGTAATATTATATAAAATATCAATAGATTAAATATTATTATTTTAATTATAATTCTTGCAATTTATAAGTGAACTGAATTTATAGAGCAAATGACTATTATAAAAAGTTGTAAATAAGCAAAAACATTAAATACTTAAATAAGAAGACTTACTAAATATCAATCAAGATAAGTATAAAATTTAAATAACTATAGACTACACAGAGAAATTTGAACAGATAATTACTATAAGATTCTCGAGATAAGTAGAGATACTAGATACTCAAACAACAAACTTTTACCTATCTAAAAATATACATATCAGCGAATCGGCATAATTGGGCATTTTTTCAATAAACTGTTACATGAAAATTTGATACTAAGTGACGTTGAAAAACTAACAAATGAAGCACTTGTTACAACTAACAAAAGGGCTTCTTGGACGTCTAGACAAGTTAAAAATCAAAAAAAATTCAAAAAAGAACTATACTAAGCTGTAGAAAGAAGTACTTTTACAGTTTGTTGAAATACTCAGGTGTTTTAGGATGGATTGGGCATTGTAAGATGGGTTTGTAACTATCAAGGGTAAATTCAGATGCTAATTTTCAAAAAAATGGCCTTTTTAATCTACTTTTGGTTTATAATTAAATACATGAATTTCATAATGTTCTACATACTTAATTATAAATGCAAAGCTAGTTAAAAAGGCCATTTTTGTGAAAATTCGCTCTATAATAAATTTTCGTACAAAATTTTTTGATAATCCTCGATCATGATTGGTCGATTTACCCAATTATGCTGATCCGCTGATATGTATTGATATAGCTTTAAATTACAATACATCCTTTGGACTAATCTTATAGCTTAAATAATACAATCAACTAAAGAAAAGATATTTATTCAAAATCGCTATAGCAAGACTCTACAAACCTTGAAACCCAAACCAAATCTTCTACCTCCCTTTCTGCCAACTAANCTATCAAGGGTAAATTCAGATGCTAATTTTCAAAAAAATGGCCTTTTTAATCTACTTTTGGTTTATAATTAAATACATGAATTTCATAATGTTCTACATACTTAATTATAAATGCAAAGCTAGTTAAAAAGGCCATTTTTGTGAAAATTCGCTCTATAATAAATTTTCGTACAAAATTTTTTGATAATCCTCGATCATGATTGGTCGATTTACCCAATTATGCTGATCCGCTGATATGTATTGATATAGCTTTAAATTACAATACATCCTTTGGACTAATCTTATAGCTTAAATAATACAATCAACTAAAGAAAAGATATTTATTCAAAATCGCTATAGCAAGACTCTACAAACCTTGAAACCCAAACCAAATCTTCTACCTCCCTTTCTGCCAACTAATTCAAGAATTTAAAAGTCTTGAATAACAGTTAAAGTAATAATTTTTAGTAGTAATAACTAATAATATACATTTTTGAAAATGAAAAAATCTTTCAATTAAAGATATTTTGAGTTCTTGACCAAATTTAATGAAAATTTGTTTATTTGAATTCTATATATTTGTAGAATTAAAATAAAATCTCATAGAGATATCTATAATGAAAGATTTTTTCTATTTTTAAAAATGTATATTATGTACCAAAATTGTTTATAAAAGAAATCTGAATCTAGTTGTAAAATGAAAAATCTAAATATCTCCATCAATATTAATTCTTTTGATTGGAAATTTTTATAATATACTTTTAAATATCTAAGAAATCTACTTACTTAGTAATGTTTTTGAGATTTTAATTAAAGAAAATCCTTCTGAAGGTAGCCAAATTCTAGTGGAAATTTTGCAAGAACATCATGCATTCAAATTTACAAAAACATCAATATTTTTATAAATTTCTAATATTTTTCAAAAAAAAAGATCTTACGGTCAAAGATATGTAATACAAGTTTAATGAGTAAAAATTTTTAGGTTAGTATTATGTTACATTCCACTAATTTTAAAGCCTATCACTATAGTAGACCTGGGATCTAGTTATGGCTAAGAGTTTGTATTATAAAAACTTACCAGAAAAACTTGATATATGGGGTCTTTGCTAGAAAAACCACAGTTAGAGACTATTTAGATTTTGACAATAAAATCTGAAATTGCTAGCTATCTATTAATCCAATTTGAATAAACTTTTTTTTATTTTATAAAACT